>PVJS01021878.1:0-31088 GCA_004027185.1 Glis glis
ACGATTTGCACTGTTACGTCTAGCAGCCGCCCACAACATTATGCCAAACGTCACGTATGCTCTGACGATTATCTGCTCTCATAGCTTTGCACTGTTATTTCTTAAAAAACATTAAGATTGTATAAACCACAAGCATGAACAATCAGCTGATGATGTATTTTGTTTCCTTAATCATTGTGTATAAAATCCTTGCCTAAAAACTTTGCAAAATACACTCAGATGTAACCTCCTTGAGTTGTGTCTGTTTGTCACTCATCGCCGACTCCTTGCCCACCTTCCCGAGACCCCTGTCCCGTCGGTCTCTGCTCTCCGGCTGAGCTGGTCCGTCGCACTTTTGTGGCACTAGGGATTAAACCCAGGGGCTTCTACCTCCGAGCTACACCCCCAGCCCTATTTTTTTATTCTTTATTTTGAAACAGGGCCTCACTAAGTAGCTGAGGCTGGCTGCGAACATGTGATCCTCCTGTCTCAGCCTCCCAAGTACTGGGATACAAGTGTGTGCCACCACGCCCTGCTCATTGTAGCTTTTTTTAAATACTGTAACATAAACTCCTTAAGGAAAAAGCCAGTGTCTGTTATAGAACAGCTGTCCAGCAAACACTGCTCACTGGGAATATATTAATCAGCTGGAATTGAACTGAAAAAGATGGCTAGGACCAAAGACAGGTTTGATGACTGCAAAAGTAGTCATTACTTCGTAGATTCTGATAAAATTAAAAAAAAAAATCATATTCCAAAGCCAGGCATGGTGGCACATTCCTGTAATCCCGGTACTTGGGAGGCTGAAATGAGAGGATCACAAGTTTGAGACCAGCCTCAGCAAGACCCTCAGCAACTTAGCCAGACCCTGCTTCAAAACAAAAAAATAAGAAGGGCTGAGGGTGTAGCTCGGAGATAGAATGCTTCTGGGTTCAATCTCTAGTACCCCCCCAAAATCATATTTTAAATAAAATTATGAAAGAAGAATAAATGGAAAAGTGATACAAAAGTAAATAAGCCAAATTTAAAATAGTTAGCAGAATTAGGGTAAAGGATTTTGTTATGAGATTGTTGAATAGCAATAATTCTATGCTCCAAATAAAATCCTCAGTTTGAATGAAGGCAAATCTCTTTCTCGTTTCTCTAGTAGTCTTGTTCTGTCTTCTTTTACTTGAACCAGTAGTTTCTGATAACTTAAACACCATGAGCCCCTGGAACAATCATTCCAAGTCATAAGACTCTTGTGATAATGATTATCTAGAAGGTCAGACAGAAAAGAAGAAAACAGTGCCTTCATAGTATAGTTGCCTATCCATATTTGCAGTTCCTTATCCACGGATGCAACCAACTGCACATAAAAATTATTCAAAAATAAAAATTATGTATGTACTGAGCGTGGACAGATTTTTCTTGTCTTTATTCCCTAAGCAATATAACAACTATTTACGTAGCACGTATGTTGTATGAGCTATTATAAGTAACCTAGAGATGATTTAAAAAATATGGGAGGATGTGAGTAGGTCATATGCAAATGCTAAGCCATTTTCTATAAGGGACTGGGGCAGCTGTGGGTTTTAGTATACACAGGGGAGTCCTGGAACCAATCCCCCGTGGACATTGAGAGTTGACTATTGAAAGTACTGTGAATTTAATTTAACTTCATAAGTATTTTTTCTCTTTTAGAAGGAGTCTTTCTAGCTACAGCTGTGCTTAATGAAAACTCTGCCTTGGGCAAATTATTCTGGGGATTTGGACACTGTGCAACTAGCTGAGATAAAAGGACACTGTGGAACATTTGTTTCCTTCTGACTTATAATAAGTGGGCAGTCATGGTAAATAATATCCATTTCCTTTCACCAGGCCTCTCTTTCATCTAACACATTATATTAATTGCTACTGATACTTTGGACTTTGCCAGTTAATTCTGAGCATTAACATCACATCACGCAAAACATTTCCATTTCAATTCTTCAAGGTTATGAGCAGGCTTAAGCTTCATTTACACATTGTGCATTCTTCAAAACAACATTTGACTTCTTGTTAAGGATATATTGGACATTGAAAATGCCCCCAAAGAAATAGCAAAACAGCAAGAAGCTCTCATCCTAAAAAGTAGCTAAAGAAGTATGCTGTTGGTGTGCCAGGAATTGTCAGGCAAAAGTGTGTAAGATATATTGCAAAAAAGGCAAGGGTGAATTCAGGGGCTTCTAGCTACCGATGGGCCACAAAAAGATTGTCTTGGAATGGATACAAAAATGTCCTTACTTACCTTTAAGAATTCAGCCAGAAATGGGATTAGAGCAATTGGGAAGTTGCAATAGGGTAAAATAAGGTCAAAAGAAATGCACACAGATGACGCAGTGGAGAAGGATTAAAAGAGGAAAGGGGATAATAGAGGGAAAATGTTTTTATTAAAATGGGAATATAATCTACTGTGTATATGGAGGAAGTGGTCTTTGATAGGCTGTGGGCAGCACATTCTTGGTACAAATGGAAGACTGATTGAGCATATAGCATGAGGTAATTGAGCGTGACAATGGAAAAGTGAAAATATTTTCAAATATTTTGAAAAATATTAGTTAAAATAATGAATCTTACACACACACACACACACACACACACACACACATACACACTGGGGATGGAATCCAAGGGCATTCTACCTCTGAGCTACACCCCCAGCCATTTTTATTTTTTATTTTGAAACAGGGTTTTGCTAAGTTTCTGAGGCTGTCCTCAAACCTGTGATCGTCCTGTCTCAGCTTCCCAACTACTGAGATTACAGGCTTGTGTCATCGCGACCAGCTGACATCTGTATATATTAAAGGATAAAAGGAACTAAGAAACAAAGAGTTAGGTGAATAAAGCAAGGTGAAGAATGATACATAGCATATTGTATATTTATTTAAATTAAAATATATTCAGTGATTACAGAAATATGTATGAGATTGCAATGCACAAAACAATGGAGTGCAAGAATACGAACCCAAGTGTTGGCAATGGTTGATAGAGAAGAGATTGAGCAGATGGTGAGAGAACAGAACAAGGTGACTTCTATGGTTTGGGTGTGATTTAACTATGACTCTCCTCCCAAAGGTCCATATGTAAAGGCTTGGTGCCCAGGTGTCAGTCCTGGAACCCCAGTACAACACACATATACACACATACACACACACAATTAATTGTGGAATGTAAAGAAAAAGAAGTGTGTATTTTTCTTTTTATTTCCTTCCTTCCTTCCTTCCTTCCTTCCTTCCTTCACCTTTTTGGTACTGGGGATTGGACACAGGAGCTTTCTATCTCTGAAATATACACCCATTACTTCCTTCCTTTCTTTCCTTCCTTCCTTCCTTCCTTCTTTCCTTCCTTCCTTCACCTTTTTGGTACTGGGGATTGGACACAGGAGCTTTCTATCTCTGAAATATACACCCATTACTTTCTATTTTGAAACAGGGCCTTCCTAGGTTGCTAAGGTCCTCGCTAAGTTGCTGAGGCTGGCCTGGAACCAGTGATCCTCCTGTCTCAGCGCCCCCCCCAAGCATTGGAATTACAGGCATGAGTCACCACACCTGGCTAATGAAGAGCCAATATTTAATGAAGGCATAAACAAACCTTTGGTGGAATGTGCTAAGATCTGGAAATTGTTTGTTACTGTCTTATACACTGTCCAAATGGATGCTTTGTAGATAACAAGTTTGGGGCTTAAGGAGGAGCTCGGCTTTGGAAATATGGATTTGGAATCCACTGGCAAATAGATTTCATACAAAGCCAAGGAACTGAATGAAATCACCTTGGAAACTGTGTCCATGGAGAAGTGACTAAGTGAGGAACTGAGTCTGGTGACACTGCAGTGTTGAATTTTGAAAGAAGAGAACTAGCTTCAGAGAAAACTGAAAAGGAATGATGGATAAGCAAGAAGAGTCAGCTATGTCTAAAGCTGCTGCACAGATGCATTAGAAAAGAAACCTACTCTAGAATCATGGAAGTCCTTTGTGACCTTGACAACATTAATTTCATTTGAAAGGTAGAAGCAGATTTAGACAAGAGTTAACTGAATGTGGGATACAGATTTCCACTACTTTATACATCTTTTGGTTACTTGAGTTAGGAGTGGGATATATGTGTGTATATATATATATATATATATATATATATATATATATACAAGCTTCCACTTAAATTTAGTATAAAAGAAGGAGTTTTAAATGGCTTAGCAGGGTAGCATAATAACCTTTAGAAAGCTCTATTTATCAAAATTTTGTGTATTCTCTAACTAAAAATGAGTATTACTTTGAGATTGATTGTTTTTCTTCCAAAAATGCTGTTACTTGCTGGGATGTTAAAGGTTAAATGAGTTTCTGTTAATTCCTTTAGATCCACTCCCTTCATCTAGAAATATTGTTCTGGGCATTTCTAGACTTTTACTTAAAATACAACTACAATTTATGAAAAATCTCATTATGTTGGATATGTCCATCAAACAATTTTCTTGTCACTGAGTACTCCATAAATATACTTAATGGGCAACATCGTAATAGCAGCAGAAAACCCAGCACAAAACTGGTTATTTATGCACTTATCTTGCAAAAATGTTTTCTATCCGATTTCTCTTTTTTTTGAAGAAAGAGCCAATAAGAAAAATCTACCACTATTTGCAGCATAGTCTTTGCTGATAATATTATTCTTACCTTGACTATCTCTCTCAATTGGTAAATAAGTCCAAATGGAATTTTCAGTTCTCCTATAGTAACATATTTCTTTATGGCATCTCTTACAAAAGCTTTGTAGGATTATGTGCTATAGATTCCTAGTTGAGAAGACAATAGAGGCACAAAAAGCTATAACAAACATACCTCCAGTACTGTATAAACACACAAAAAGTGTGTTCTATTCCTTTGAATAGAGATTATATGTGTAAATACCGCAGTTCGGAAGGCAGCATCAGAAATAGCTGCAATTGAAGACAACAGAAGATGATTTTTGCAAACAAACAGAAAACCTCTATCAAGGAATGATATTTTTTTCATGAAAGATGGGCATCGCAGCAGATAAGATCTATCATGTAAACATGGAAAGTACTGAGTGAAACAACTGCCCCATATCATTTTTTTCCAAATGTTTTCCAGAGAATTGTAAATATTATAGGTCATAAAAATTGTTGAGACCAACACCTCAATTATAAAGCAATCTCAATGGTATATGGTAGAGTCAAGAGCCGAGACATAATCAGAAAACCTCCAAACAGCAGAGCAAATGTCATAAAGCATCACCCGTTTATTCTGCAAGTATTGATGACATACTACTGTGTGGCCATCAGTGTGCTGGGTACTAGAATAGCTGACAAGTCAAAATGGCTCTTCTTATCGATTCCACAACCTGTTGGGAGCTGGGGAACAGATATGTTAATATAATGATAGATACTGACTCAAGAATAGGTAGTAAGTTAAAGTAGACAAAAATATCTATGCAAGAAGTCTAGAGTTGTTATGAAGATATTTCCCCTATATGATTTCTATAATAGAGGAGAATATAGACTTATGCAGTTGCAGAAGAGTGAACAAGGTATTTGGGACATTATAGATGGTGCTTCATAGAAATGTTAGCATTCGCAATACAAATAAGGCAAGAAAGAGCATTCTTTAACTTTATTTTGGTATGAAGAGGTATAATTGAATTAAAGTATGTTGCACCTATTTCAAGTCTGATCAGTTATGATGTATTTATGTCACTGCGATCAAGAAAATGAACATTTCCATTACCACCAAAATTCCTTTCTGCTCCTTGGAACTCATCTCTTTCCAAGCCCCACTCTTAGTCAATCAGTGATCTGTTTATTGTAACCATGGATTAGTTTGCATTTTTCTAGAATTATTATAAATGAGATAAAAGAGTCTGCACTCATTTTTGTCTTGTTTCACTCAGTATGATTGTGATACTTACGCATGTTTTTGTATATGTCAATAAGTTGCATCATAGTATGTAAATGTAATATTTTAAGTAGTACTGTAAGTAGAATATAATAGTAAGTAAAGAAAAATTTTGTTGTATGTTTCAATAATGTCTTCTTAAGTAAACTGTGGTATAGGTATGAAATATTTTTATCCAGTCACCCATTGGAAGATATTTGTGTTGTTTCCAGTGTTTGGCTAAAATGCTGTAAACATTCTTTTTTTTTTTTTTTTTTGCGGTACCAGGGATTGAACACGGGCGGTCTACCTCCGCACTACGTCCCCGGCCCTATTTTTTATGCTTTATTTTGAAACCGGGTCACACGAAGTTGCGGAGGGCCTCAATAAGTAGAGAGAGAGAGAGACAGGGAGAGAGAGAGAGAGAAGGAGAGAGAGAGAGAGAGAGAGCGCGCGAGCTGAGGCTGGCCGCGAACCCGGATCCTCCGGTCTCCGCCTCCCAAAGTACTGGGATTACAAGTGTGCGCCACCACACCCGGCCTGTAAACATTCTTGTACAAATATCTCTGTGCATATATGTTTTCTTTCCTCTTGGGTAAGTACCAAGAAGTATCATGCCTTGGTGGTATAGAAAATATATGTGTAATCTATTATAATCAAAACAACCATTGTCTAATATGGCTGAATCACTTTGTATTCCCTACAGGAACATATGTATATTCTTATTATCTTACATCCTTGCCAACCTTAGGTTATTTAAAAAAATTCTAATGAGCCAGGCATAAAAACATAAAAATAGACAATTTAATTGAATAGTAACTTCTCAGAAAAAGAAACACAAATGTTCAACACACTGAAAAATTAAAATGCCAAATTGAAAAATTAAAAAGTTTGGAGAGTGTTCCATGAGCAGCTGAGAAGAATGTGTATACAGCTGTTGTTGGTTGGAATATTCTTTATATGTCTATTAGATCCATTTGTTTCATAGTGTTCTTTAGGTCTGTAGAGTCTTTACACATCTGTGGCCTGGAAGATTGATCTAGTGGTGTAAGCAGTGTGTTGAAGTCACCCAACATTATTGTATTTGGGTCTATTTGAGACCTAATGTCCTGTAGAGTTTGTTTTTGAAAAGTGTGGTTGCCCACATTGGGGACATAAATGTTTACTCATTGTATCTTCTTGTTAGATTATTCCTTTTATTAGTAAGAAGTGACCTGCTTTATCCCTTCTGATAAATTTTACCTTAAAGCCTGCTTTATCAGAGATGAGCATTGCTACCCTGCTAATTTTTGGTCTCCATTTGCTGGTATATCTTTTTCCATCCTTTCACATTTAGCCTATGGATATCTTTGTCTGCAAGGTGAGCTTCCTGCAAGCAGCATTTAGTTGGGTTATGTTCTTTAATCCACATTGCCAGTGTATGACTTTTAATTGGGGCATTTAGATCTTTGAGATTCAGTGTTATTATTGAGAGATGATTTTTGTTTCCTGTCAGTTTTAGTTATATTTTCTGTTTGATATAGTTGTTATTACTCCTTCACTTCGTTGCCCATCTAGTGTAATTTGTCCCTTCTCTGACTCTGGTATTTATTTATTTTTTCTTCTTTTTGTATTGTTTAAGTATTTTCTCTAGTGCCAACTTGGTAGTCATTAATTCCTTTAATTTCTATATGTCTTGGAAGGTTTTCATTTCTCAGTCAAATTTGAGTGACATCTTTGCTGGATACAGTATTCTTGGAAGTTGTTATTTTTTTCAGGGTCTGGAGTACATCATACCAGTCTCCCCCGACTTTCATGACTTTGGTTGAGAAATCTGGGGTGATTCTTATTGTTTTTCCCCTGATTGTCACCCATTCTTTTGTTCTTGATGTCACCCATTCTTTTGTTCTTGATGCATTTAAGATTCTTTCTTTGGCATCTATGTTAGTCATTTTGATTATTATGTGGCATGGGGAAGTTCTTCTTTGATCTGGTCTTTTTGGTGTTCTGAATGTCTCCTGTATGTGGATGTCCAAGTCTTTTCCTATGTTTGGGAAATTTTCTGATTTTTTTCCCCCCAAATTTTTCTAATAACCTTGGTTTGTGTTTCTAGACCTTCTTCAATGACTATTGTAAAATAAGTTAGGTCATTTCATATTACCCGTATTTCTTGGATGTTCTGGTCCTGTTGTCATATTGTCTTCTCTATGTTGTTGACTGTGTGGTCAGCTTTGGATGACCTGTCTTCCAAGAGTGAGACTATTTTCAATGTGGTCTATCTGCCATAGGTAGTTTCTATTGAGGTCTTTAATTCATTTATTGACTCATTTCACTGAAATCCTCTTTTTGGTTCTTACTTAGGGCCTCAATTTCTCTATTCATATGTTCTTTCATTTCCTGTACATGTTCTCTGATTTAATTTCTTAAGTTTTTGATGAATTTTAATTGAAAACTAAAATTCTGAATTCTCCTTCTGGCATTTTCCACAGCTCAGAATTGGCGATCTCCCTTGTTGTTGAGTTGTGGGAGTTTATTGTCACCTTGTTGGTCTTAATTCTTATGTTTTCACAGTTCCCTAGTTTGTATTTCTGTTGTCTTGGCATCTTCTTCCTCTTTGTGAGAGAGTCTTATGTCTATTTGTTACCCCTTTATAATAAGGCTTGTTCTGGGGGTTTATATTTGTCCTAGCATTTTTAAGAATCCACTTTTATTCTCTTTGCTCAGTTTAGATTCCTTTTTATTAAAAGCAATTGCTAATACATACTTCAGTCCTGCTTATTTGGCCAATCCCAAACTGGTTTATCCAAACTGTCTGCTTTTTTCTGAACCCATAGTAGAGAAACTGAACATTAAAGGAGAAAAATAACACTATTCATTATTTTTACCCTTTTAATTCTATAAACTGTAAAGCACATTATAAATGTATGTTTACCAGTTCTTCAAATTGTAAATCACTATGGTTTGGAAATCCCCTTCCATTCCCTTAGTGGTTCTTAATACCCCATTTTGAGAAAATTATGTGAAACCATTTTCTGTCTTCTCAAAATCTCTAAAGATCTTTGTACACCTTGCTGAGCTACATACTTCACCTTAATATTTTTTCCCGCTATATTTTCTATGTGGTAGATATGGTAAATTTTTATGCTATATGCAAGCTTAGAAATATTCATTCGGCAGACATTGAAATCCAAATTCTATATATGTCCCTTAATTTTCCAGTCATGGTTGTCAAATGTCCTATTTCACTGCTCATCTGTATGTTCTATTAACTAATGATAGATAGAAGTTGTATGTCTCATTGTGTTTGTGAATTTGTGTATTCCTTTTTTGGGTCTGTGAATTATTGTTCTACATGTTTTAAGGACACACAATTAGGTACTTACAAAATTATGATTGCAGTATCTTTTTAGTGAACTAATTATTTTATAGTTATGATGTAGCTTGTAGGATCCTTTGCTTTAATTTCTATTATGTGTAATATCATTTTAGAGACAGAATATCAGCACTCAAGTGTTTCTCTGAACATATTTTCATGGTTCTATTATTCTTGAAGGATAGTTCACTTGATGCAAATCTATGCTCAACAGTTTTCTTTCTGCACTTTGGCCACTTGATTCTCTGTTTTTCTGGCTTTCTTTGTTATTCTGGATAAGTCAAGGATCAATTCAACTACAGTGTTTTTGAAGAAAATCTGCTATACTTCTCTGACTAATTTTAACATTTTTTCTTTAGTCTTTGGTTTGCTAAAATATCTATGTGATGAGTCTAGAGGTTGATTTCATTTAAATTTTTCTTCTCATAGATTTGCTGAGCCACTTAAGTCTATGGATTTAAGAGTTTTGAATGGTGGTGAAGAGAATACTGATTAACACTAAATTAATTCACACATAGCAAAAACACTAAGCACATCTAATTGCAATTACAGAACAAAATATGGTTGTGTTTTCTCTTGACAATCAAACTAGTAATATAAATAATAGTACTTAACAGTAAAGAAAGGGAGGTGGGGGAAGCATGAGAGCACCACATACCTCGTCTTTTGTGGTACTCAGTTAATAACTACTTGCCACCTAGAAACGGTGCAATAAAGTTTCTGTCTTCACCAATATCACACTCTAATGAAGGAAGATAGGAAGCACATTAAAATACAAATAAATGTTTGATTTAGTGACACACATGTTAAAGGAATCAAACCAGGGTTCAGAGATAGAGAGCAACTATTTTTGATTTATTATTATTATTATTATTATTATTTATTATTATCATTATTGGTATTGGTACTGGGAATTGAACCCAAGGGCATTCACTCTACCCCTGAGCTACACCCCCAGTCTTTCTAATATTTTTGTTTTGAAACAGGGTCTCACTAGGTTGCTTGGAGCTTTGCTAAGTTGCTGAGGCTGGTCTCAAACCTGCGATCTGTTTCAGCCTCCCAAATAGTGGGATTATAGGAGTGTGCCACCATGCCTGCCTGAGAGCACCTGTTTTGGGAAAGGAGAACTACATTAGACTATCTTAGAAGGCCTCTCTGGGAAAATGACTTACTTTCAGGATATGTAACATACTCTTACAGATAATAATGTCTCTGCCTTCTTAATGTTTCAAAAATATATCTCCTTAATTTTTTAAGAAATACTATGTCTGGAGAGAAAGACACATTTAAAGAAAGAAATCAGCAAATCATTTGATTTGACTTTAGAGTTACTGCAGTTGTTTCTTGTTAAGCTCAACTAAAATTATAACAAATGCTCTTTATTAATAATAGCATGGAGAGAATGAAATCAATAATGTATCTCTACCTATTTGTCTATATCTGGATATCTATCTATTCTTCTGGTTATGACAGAGTTTTCAGCAATCTATCACAGATATTATCAGGCATGTTATTCACCTATTTTAACAATTGTGTGTTATAAGTTGTCTTACAACTTATAATTTGTTGTCCTATAGCTTAAGAATTGAAAATTCTTAAATTTTAAGTTTTTAAAAATGATCCTTTGATTTACTTTAGTGCCCACCTTTCCCTCCAAAAATCCTATAATTTTTCCTATTTGCTTAACATGCTAAAATGCAACTGCTAATTCTTTAAGTCCAAATACCTGATTTCATTCTATATTTTTTATCTTTATTCAGCACAGTTAACCTTGCATGGTTTGTTTGTGAGAGGAAATAGATCTTTCTTTTAGATATAAATTGCTTTTTTGTTTTCTTTTTGTCCAGGAAAATAAGATTGAAGACTGCAATTGACAGAGCTTTCTGAGCTCAATTGTGCTGTACTTGAACCAGTTTCATATTCATAAAAGATTTGGTTCTAACTTAAAATAAAAAGTGGCAAACAGAAGCAGAATGACAGAGAAGAATGATCTTCTTAGGATGTGCTCTAAATAGCAAAACAATCACTGTAGAATAAATATTTACTTTACCCATTATGAAATGTTTTATTTATTAATTTTTTTGTGCTCAACAGTCATACAGTCAACGCCTTATGTATAGAGTCACTCAATGTAATTAACATTGCATAAAAATCCTGGGTATATCCATATACTATATTTTTTATATTTTCATCATGGACAATCCAGGTATCTGTGCTCTAACTGAAGAAAAAAAATCAATGATAGAATAAACCTGAGCTTTTTAAGAAGTTGCAAGTTAATATTGTCCCATTAAAAAGCTTAAAATGCCAGCAAAGTGTGGGTCTAAAGCTAAGACTTGTTTTGTTGTTCATGAATATCTTTGCAAAATAATAAAAATATCACACAATATGTTGAGAATTAATAATGTTGGGTGTGTTAACTTTTCATCACTGTGACAAAATAACTGGAAAAAACAACTTAAGAAGAAAAGATTAATTTTGGCCCCCAATTTCAGAGGGTTCAGTCCAGGGTCAGCTGGAGCCATTGCTTTGGGCCTGAGGTGAGATAGAACATCATGGCAGAGGAAAGCTGCTCAGCTCATGGCTGCCAGGAAACAGAGACAGAAAATGAAGGGACCAGGGACAAGATAAAGCATTCCAGTGCATGTCCCCAGTAACCTACCTCCTCCAACAAAGTCCCACCTTCTAGTTTCCATCACCTCCCAGTAGTCCTTCAATTGACTCCATTAATTGACTAATCCACTGGTGATATCAGAGTCCTCATGATCCAATCAATTCCTAAAAGCCCCACCTCAAACACTGCTGCACTGAGGGTCAACCCTTCAACATGTTAGCCTATGGGGCACATTCCAGATCTAAGCCATAACACTGGGGAAGACACTAATCAAAGTGGTCAATAGTGACTGAGCTAAGGAAAGCTTGGGAGAAGATTCTGTAAAGCTTAGTCAGTCTCCTTAGATTCTAAAAGTGGTCAAGCAATAAGCGAACGATCCATTTAGACATGCCGCTTGAATCCTGTCTGGGTGGATCTTTGTTGTTCTGCAGTGATTACTGCATATTTGGGAATATCATATGCACCAGTTGGTGAAAACATGAGTAGTCAACAAATAGTGTGTTAACATTATTGAGATTATAAACCATCCATAGATACTGCCCCTATTTTTTGGCCAAGTTTGTAATCAACTGAAAGAGTCAGACTAATGGGAATTTATGTGTTTGCTTTATTAGTGATACAATCTGGGCTGGAAGAGATACCTTAGGTGTATAACCAAATGGGCTTATTCATTCCATTCCCCATTCCTACAGTGACCTCAGCTTAGACCTTGAGCCTCACACATGACGGCAAATTGTATTTCAAAATAGGTGCATTAACCCGGACCCTGTGTGAAGACAGCCAAAGAGCTGGAAGCACCGCTGCTTATTGGCTTTTAATAGATTAGATTCACCAAATAGAGAAATATAAATTAATGAATGTCACCTCTCTAAGAGGTAATTCATTTTTTTCTCCTATGAACAGGAATATGAAGTATATAAGAGAAAGAGGTCATCTTAGTGTCTACTTGAAAGAAGGGTAAGTAGACAGTGTTACCCCTCATAAGAAATAACTTTTTCATATATTTTCTAGCCTTATAAAATAACATTTTATCCGGGCGTGGTGGCGCACGCATGTAATCCCAGTACTTGGAAGGCTGAGACAGGAGGATCTCAGGTTCATGGCCAGCTTCAGCTACTTAGTGAGGCCCTACACAACTTAGTGAGACCCTGCTTCAAAATAAAGAATAAAAATTAGGGCTGGAGGTATAGCTCAGAGGTAGAATGCCCCTGGGTTCAATCCCCAGTACAACAACAACAACAACAACAACAAAATAAAATAAAATAACATTTTTATAACAATTTTTTTTATTTCAGTGCTGACAATAGAACCCAGGGTCTATTGCATACTAGGCAAGTTCTCTACCACTGAGTTACACCCTCAGTCCTAGTCTAACACTTTTAATTTAAAACATTATTAGAAAATACAGTATGCATTTATTTCAAAATTCAGAGGATTTTGAATGTTCCCAACACAAAGAAATTATATAGTTCTGAGGTGATAGATATGCCAATTACCCTGAACTGGTCATTACATATTGTACATATGCTTTGAAATACACCACTGTACCTCATATATATGTAGAATTACTATGTGGCAACTTGAATAAAAATATATCAAAATTATTTAAATTAAAATTCAGTTGCTAAAATATATACATATATACTGTGCACATATATAATGTGCAGGATGTCTCTTTATTTTACATTAAATTTGTTAAAAATTATGAGCAATATATCTTCATTACTAACATTGAAATGAAAAGGTATATAGGAAACAGGTAGATGAAAACAAGGAGTTACAAGAACAATTATTTAGGTGGGTGTGTCAGATTTTCCAGAAGTGGCTTGATCGAATAGTATACTCCCTGTGTCTGTTGGTTCAGTTCTGAAAAATACTTTTTTCAGTATGTGAAACATTTTTCGGTTGTAATGCATAACAATTAAGTGGCTTGTCAATGGAAAAGTAATAAACAAGGAATGACAGTTCATCTTGATGTTATTAATATACAAGCCACTGAATCAGTTGATTCTGCGATTTTTGTCAGTCTATGTGACATAATTGATTGGATCTACTCAAGTTTTTGAATGTGTTAACTTGATGACTTGAAAAAGCGAGGCTTAGCATGCTTTCGAATCACACTTTCTTTTTAGGGAAGCATTATTTATTTATTTTTTAACTAAAGAGCATCGAGCCCTCAGAACTAGTTCAGAATGTTGCTCAGGAGGATGGAGTTCATTTGCTTGTGGACTCAAGGGAGAGGGATGCTAAACCTCAGGCTGGAGGTGGAGACCAGCACAGGAACCTTTTGTGATAAGACAATGGCACAGAACCTGGCAACAGTCATAAGGGCTATTTCAACAGAACTTTCTTTCCTGCTTGAGGCTCAATTTAATGAGTTCATCTACATTTACATTGGTATTTCCTTGTTTCAGAGAGACATAAATGGAATCCTGTGTGTTAACTGAACATTTCAAAGAAGAGAAACATTAATATAATCATCAGGAATGAAATTTGATATAGTAATATTGACAGATGCTTTTAGTTTCCAGAAGTAATTTCCAAAATAACATATTTTTTATGATTTCTGGTCCAGTGTTTGGTATTTTGTTCATATATATTAAATGAATATATACAAAATCAATCAATCAATCAGTACAAAATAATATCATTTCTCTCCCATGATCTACCCTATGAGGAAAGTACAATACTTTCCTTGCTTTTAGTGGATACATGAATGAATAATTCCAATTACAAGAGGCTCAATCTATTCTTGAGCTTTCTGGACAAATATGCATTCTTTCCCTGCTGGTTCATTACCTCTAGCATCTTCCCTCATAGATCCCCAAACTATTTGGTCATGTCCAGCTAGTTAAGTCTTTTGTCAGACTGTGGTTCATTTGCTTCTCAGTGCTGAAAGAACTAAAGCATCTTTTATTTACAATGCTCAACAGTATGCTTAGTTGAATTCCAAAGAGTTATAGAAACAGGACTATTTTTTTTTGGTTCAGGTGTTTCCCTTGCAAACAAAGTCCTTTATCATCTTTCATTGCTCTCTTTTCATCTGGGATCATGGCACAGTTCTGAACAATGACCTGAGCAGCCATCATGGTGAGATGAAGGGAGTTGCTGATGGGGTTTTGACTTCAAAGCTTGGGAACAAGTTCTAAGGATTCTGATTATTGCCTGGGAGTGCAGTCCATCAATTCTAATGTGCAGGATGTATTAAACCTCAGTTTCAAGGTAATGCTTTGGTGTGAAGTGGACATCTTTTAATGTTTTTCTTTCCTTTTTGTTACATACTTGCTAAAATATTTCCTGTATAAAAATTTAAAAATAAAATTAAAGTCAAAATTTTGAACTTGGTTATGAATGGCAGGGGTATTAATCATTAAAGGTAGTTTGGGATAGATATTGTTATAAATATGGTGAGATATATGACTAAATTATACTCTTGGCAATGTCCCAGAATGCATATTAACTCCTACTCCTTCTGACACTGGATTTTATTATTCTTTTCATGGTTTGCTCATCATGAAAGATAAGGATGCCATCTTATTTTTAAATGTATATTTCTATGTTTGCTACAGAGTAAACATTTACATTTGTAATAGTTGTTTCTGATTTACTGGTGAATTGTCTTTTATATCCTTAGATTATTTCTTTTATTAAGGTAATTTTTGTCTTTTAAATTGCTTTTATGCAATTAATTATATATTAATGACATTAACTATTTATAGATATGATACCATTTTTCTCAATTTGTTTTAAGGTGATTTTTATATGCAAATGTTTTAGATTGTTATGAAGTGAATCCAGTAGTATTTGTTTTTACCTTTATATCTAGTATTACAAAAGCCTTATCTACTTAGAAGAAAAGCGTTAAGTATTAATATTTTTAATGTTTTGCATTTTAATTATTTCATTTATATTTTTATCCAGGTGGAATTTATATTGGGGTAATATATGATATAAAGATCTAATTTACATTTGTCTACATCTTTTTTTGAATAACAGCCTTGACAAAGAATTGTTATTTTACTAACAAAAATGTTAGTGCATATTGGAGTATATTTATGGTCTTTCTATTCTCTTCAATTAATTATAAAAAACTGTATATTTTTAACACTCTAATTTTTTGAAACATTTTAACAATAAGACAAATCTTATTTCATGACTCCTTTCATAATTTTACTATAATAAAATTAAAAGCATTGTATCACATTCCAACATAATCTCATTTGTGTAGTAGCTAAAGTCATCATAGTGTAATTTGGAGTTTATCATACCAAAATGTTTCTCTCATTTATGCAACTCCCTTACCCCTTCCCCTTCCCCTAGACCACCTCTCTGGCTCCATTGGAGTTTCTCCTCCATTATCTGATATTCAACTTGTTTTTACATGATCCTCTTGACAGACCATCATATCCTTTGCAAAATTAAAAAAAAAATAGTTTATATTTTTCTTACCAATTTTTTTCTGCTAATTTAATTGATTGGCTTTTTTTAAATTGTTGAAGTATGTATGACATGACTACAATTCCAGAATAATGTTCAGTACTGGCAATGATAATAAGCATTCTTCTGTTTAGAGTGATTATGTTAGAAAATATCCCAAATCCATCCAGAAATAAAATAAGATAATATAGATTTGGTTTGAGGATAAAATTGCTCTCATATAAGAAAAATTACAACTTCAATCACCATTTTAATAATTCACATGAGATTATTTTAATAAATTGTTAAAAGTTCTTTGAGAAAATTGTAATATTCTATGAAAAATTAATTAACAATGCACAATTAGCTAAAAATAATGGCCTGTAGGATGCTTAATTATAGATCCTATAATTAGAGTGGACTCCTAGTAGAGAAGGGGTCCACCTTGTTCTTATTGGGTCCCTAAAAGTCCATAAAAGAACATCAGGGAGTCTGTGTGTAGGCTAATGTAAATGCAAAAGTGAGTATGATAGTTTTCGCAGACATACATTTTTTCTGGAAATCAGGTTCATGATTCTAGTCATACACTAACAGATCTAAGGTCAATATGTTTAAAAATGAAGAAAAAAGAAAAACATAATAGGATAGCTGGCAATACTACTTTAAAAATAGTTTTTCTTGCTATGGAAGGCCATTGTAATTAGACAAGAAAAATCACATAGTAATAGTCTTGCATATTTCCCTCAGAGAGTTTAATTTCACTTAAACATAAAGTAAATCAATGGAAGAGGGGGCTGAATGGATAGAAAATCTCTCACAAATACACAAATATTCTCCTCCAGGTTTTGGACAGAAGTTTAATAGCATATCACCTAATATTATCTTTTTTTATAAGAATGAGGACTATTTTTTTGTTACCGAGGATTGGACCCAAGAACTCACACATGCTAGGCAAGTAGGCTACAACTGAGGTACACTCCCAACCTTTGAAAAATTTTATTTTGAGACAGTCTTGATAAATTGCTCAGGATGGCCTCGAACTTGTGATCCTCTTGCTTTAGCGTCCTGAATAGCTAGGATTACAGATGTGTGTCAGCATTCCTGGCTGAGTATTGTATTTTGAGTTCTTACATGATCAACAGTTTCTTATGCTTTAGCAACTATAAAAGGAGGTGGTAAATTGATAGCCTTCCATATAATATTAGACATTAGAATAAACCATCACTCTTGTGTTGGATTTTTGTCACTGTGACTAAACTGGTTGACAAGAATAGCTTAAAGAAGGAAAAGTTGATTTTGGCTCATGTTTTAGAGGTTCAGTCCATTGTCAGAAGGCTCCAAGGCAGAAACATCATGGTGCATGGTGGCAGGGCATGGCAGAGGAAAGCTGCTCAGCTCATGGCAGCAGGGAAGGAAGGGGAGGAGGGCCAGGAATGGATATAATCATCAACACTATGCCCCCAGTGACCTACTTTCTCCAACCATGACCCACCTTTGAATTTTTCTGCATTGGGAACCATGATTTCAACACAGATGCTTTTTCAGGGACATTCCAGATCGAAACCATAACTACTCTTTACAAAATTTCTTATAATGGAGAGCAAAACAAAATTCCTTTTCTGACATTAATCAAAAATAAAATTGTTCTGAAATTGTCCATAGATTGCTCACTGAGAAACCAATGAATACACATAAAGATATGTATTTATCTAAATCTAATTATGTATTAATTACTGTATATAGAGCTGATGCATTATATCAAAGAATTCATTTCATAGTACTATTAGTAAAGATAGCGTTCCAGTAGTTTCATACAATTAGCATATTTATTGGGTACCTGCTATTCTAGACACTGTTTCAGTGCTAAGTAACATTTGTGTCTCTTCTAATTTATAAAGTACTTTCACATAAACTCTGTCATTATTAGGTGTAGAATAAATGCTTTTCTATTATTATATATCCCTGTAATTTATATCTCTGCAAAAAGTTTAGCCATTAATATTAATTGAACAAATTACTTATAGACTTTTCATTTCCTTAATAAAATTCTTTTCTAGCAAAGCTTTAAAATCCTGGCCACCTTCCTGCACCTCTTTAGTAATCCATTGTATACTCTGAGAATGTTGTCCTGTGCTTATGGGTCAACCAAACCTCAGAGAAGATAGTATCTGAAATGACCAAGTCATTTTAAACAATTTGTCTCTTCCATCTCTTCCTTCCCCATCCCTGGTAGTGATTCAAACTTTAATCTTCTTATCAGAAGGGAATCCAAGCCAGGTGCACCTGGAAAAACTCTTCTTTCTATTTTTATTCTGGAGGAATCCCTAGGATATAGTTTAATCCAAGGATGTTGAGTTCAAATTTTAGGTGACCCTAATAGTAAATAAGAGGCCCCCTTTCCAAGTCTTTACAAGGTCTTCCATAGTGTGTTATTTCTGTAACAGTGAAGAAATGAGTGGTTAGTGATTTCTATTGGCTGGTAGTCATTTTTCTTTAACCTCCTTAAATCACCACTGGGACACAGGTGACCTAAATGACCACACTTACACTTTCAGTACTCTACCGCACTTAGGCATCTTTTTGGGTTTGCCAATAATATTTGCAACTAATGTTTATCACAGTAAAAAAAAATGAAGTCATTCTAATCTGGGCTTTCTTTTCAGGCATTAAGTATTGTTTCTGCCACCACACAACATTACCACACCTTTAGCTTTTATTATTATCCATTACGTGTTACAAATCTTAAGACATTATTAGAATTGGCACCATTTTTTAAGGTACATATTTAGTGCTGTTAGTGCTACATGTACTGTACCACATATGATCTATATGGTGTGCAACCTGCAGCTACCACTGGACTGCTTGTTTGGAAAGGCCTACGTATTGTCCAAATTTCAGTTCAAATGAAGCTAGATACCAGCAAAACACTTGCCTCCTGAAAGCAGACTCGGAGATGGGGATTAGCAGCAGGAAGAGAGAGAGAACAGAGAAAGTTGGGCAGAGGGAGAAGTAGAGCTGAGATACAAGGCAGAAAACACCCTAGGCTTCTCCAGAGGAAGCTGGGAAACTCTGGAGCAAAAATGGTCCATCGATGTTGTCACACACCAGGCCAAAATAGTAAGGCCTTTATTATCCGGCCTTAATTGGCCATTGGATGTGCATCATCCTTGGGCCAGGTGGCTTTCTTCAGCTCTGCAGTCCCTGAAGGGCCTGACAATGATCCCAGTGTTGAAGTAACAAGCAATTCTTCAAGCAGGAATCTGGGCAGCAGATCTTCGTGTCCATCCATCACAGCGCTGCTCTAAATGTAGACATAAATATTATGGCATCATTAATCTACTGGTGGGGGGGTGCAGGAGGAGGAGAGGTGGGTGGAATAAAACACATGCAGATGAAAACCCAGCTAATCTTTCAAGACTAAGATGGAGTGTGTTTCCTTGTATTATCTCTATGCTTTGTATCCTAAATTTTGAAAGGATGATGATGAATGAATGGGTTACTTTGCTAGAGAATTGTTCTTTACTTCAATCTAGTACAGTTTACATAAAAGAGTTTTAAGAAAGATCCATTGAAATTAATCCAGGAAACATGCCGCTTACAAGAATGACCAGTAGTTCAATACTCTTATTTCTGAATCAATACAGAATTGATGACACAGATAATTATGAGAACACCATGAACCTAAAGCCAAACCTAGGAAAATAGCCAATAATACAAAAGTTAAAATGAACAGACCTCTAGAATTAAAAAGCCAGTGGAAGATAAATTATAATAACAAAACAATACACATAGGTTGTGAATATTTGGCCAATATAAAATATTTATATATGTATGTATATATATATCACTGTGCCTTTGTGAGTAAAATTCCATCAATTCAGTCGGTAACATGTACAGATCATTTTTTCTTTCTAATATGTAAAGCAGCAGAATTCAGACGTGCCTCTGGGGAAGTATTTTATGCATTCATTCTGTATCTTTCACTAAGGCAAATTATAGCTTTAGCTTTTCACTCAGGACTCCTGTTGGTAACAGTGTGCTTCATAGAAGAAGGAAAAAATATCTGGATGTATTCAGAGACAAAGCAAGAAGAGGAAAACAAGGTCTGACAGCATAGCAGGCCAAAGCCCGCCTTCGCAGGCAGAGCTCGGCCACCAGTGCCACCTGCATCAAGGGGACCCACTCTGGAGCCCTTTCTCAGGCAGAGCTTCTTACAAAGGACGGTCTCCAAGGGAGGTTTGGGGCGTCTGCCCATTTCTTTCAGAAAGCCTGCAGCATTCTTTATGCGATCTGAATAAAACGGAGGCTATCTAATTATGTAGTCAAATGTTTTGGTTAAATGCCTCATTCCTTGTTCTAATTATCACCTATCCCAAAGGGGAGAGCTTCACTTTACAAAAAGCAGGGAGAACAAGGTTAACCTCCCCTCCCAAATCTCTTCATAGATGAGAAAACACACAGCTGGAGTCCTCCACATATTTAACTGCAGTGTTTATCAATGTAATTTGTTGTTTTTCTTACTAGAAATTCACTCAAAACCAACAAACACTCTCTGAGGAAAAAAAAAAAAGAAAAATATGTAGTCACTAAAATTTAGACGCTTCATGTGCTAGAAGCTTGAGTTAATAGACTTGAGATACCCAAAAGGAAATTGTTAGTGAGTCTCAAATTGGTCAGAGATTAAATTAAAAAAAAATTTTTAAACCTTGAAAACCAATTTAATACTTAATTAAATTACTTCTTATGTGTCCTGATACAGATAAAGGTAGTAACACCTTAATGGCTGCCTCTCACATGCTAATACACATTATAGCCTCTATGAATAGATCCAAGGGCATACTGTACTTTTAATTCCAACCTTCAGCTAAGTAGCAGCTTAAATGCTTCCCTGCATTGTAATGAATCTTCAATTCTTAAAAGTATTTGCTTGACCCCAACAAGATATTCACAAAGCATGTCTATATATTCTAATTTGGCCAGAAACAAGTAGGCTTTTTGTTTGAGTAGATACTCCATCTCATCACCATTTTTATTTATCTATTCGTTTTATTTTTGGCATAAACCTGTAATTTAGAATTGATTAAATATGCTTCTGTGAGATATTTCTTGTTACTCTGCTTATGAGTCCTCACAGTGTCTCCTATCCCAAGGTGCTATAAGCTTAGTTAAATTTTTACCTTTTCTGAAAGTAGATAATTATATAGTGTGCTATATTTTGTAGATAATTATATGCTATTAATATCCATGATCTCACCCAAGAGCCAATCTTTTCTCAAGAATTCTGCAAGTCGAATTCTCTCAATAGCTTTCATTTACATGTTTCTGTGTGCTAAATAAAGTCATTTTGATGTCCTGCTATCACCATCAATCCAACACGTTTTCAGTCATCGTCAGACTTCTTTGTGCTATTAAGTGTTAGTGGTAATAATCGCTGTTTGTTCTCCACTTCTTTCAACTTCCTTACCTCAACCTATACCAAGTCATGACTATTTTGCTAAGATTGACCTTGATTGATTCAAAGCAGAGAAAAACAGACCGGGAAAGTAGATTGGCCTAGCAGAACAGAGCAAGCACATGGATGCAAGCAGTTAGGTCTTTGTCAGAAGTCTATGAGATTTTAAGGCATGGTATGCAATGTACCTGGTGAAAATAGATACCGACCCATGCAGGCATCAGCAAAAATGATTAAGGTCTTGGGAGTAGAAAAGCATCAAGAGAGTTCATGGCTCCATAGGAGCTGATAGAAATGGAAAGGAGAACACATAGTAACTTCCTTCTAAAGAGAACGGTATGGAAAGCTGGGAGACATAATTTCACAGTGGAGAAACCTGACAGGCACTACCTCCTCCAGGAGGTGAAGGGCAACATTCACAGGGATAAGTCCTGTGGATTTCACGTACACTTGAAATGATGTGATGAGAATAGCGCATTGCCTCTGAGGTTATCTTAGTCCATCTGTGCTATTATATTAAAATACTGAAAACTGAATAGTTTATGAAGAACATACATTTATTTTCTCACACTTCTAAAGGCTCAAAGTTCCCTTGTCTGTAGAGAGCTGCTCTCTGCTTCCAAGATGGTGCTTTGTTGCTGCATACTCTGGAGGGCAATGATGTTGTATCTCCATATAGTGGAAGGCGTAGGCTCAGCTTCACAAAGCCTCTTACAAGAGGGCATTAATCCCATTCACAAGAAGAGCCACCATGACTCTGTGAAAGCCCCACATCCTAAAACTATCCCATTGGATATTAAATTTTCCACATGAATTTTGGAAGGGACACATCCAAACCCTAGCAGAGGTCTTCATTTTCAATGTTCTAAACCACAGTCTAACCATAAGAAAAACAATCCTACACACTCAAATTGAAGAGCATCCTCTAAACTACATGACTAGTACCCTGCAAAACATCCAAGATCAACGAGAACAAAGGGAAGGCCACCCAAACAAAAAAAACGTCTGAGAAACTAAGTCTAATGGTGCCTAGGGAGACATGAAGACCAAATATAACATGATATCCTTGATGGGACCCTGGGATACAGAAGACATTAGACAAAAACTAAGGAAATCTGAATAAAGCATGGGTACTAGTAAGAACATGTCCATATTTCTTTATTACTTGTAGTAAATATATCATGAAAGTGAGTATATAAGAACTCTCTGTTATAGCCTTTGTATTTTCTCTAGATCTAAAATTCTAAAATAAAAAAGTTAAAAAAATTATATATTGAAGATACATGCAAGAGAAATTCAGAAAAAAAATTCATATAGACATCAGAGAGATGAAGCCATAGAATAAAGATAAAAGTTTGGGTCTACATGTTGGGTCAACCAGCAAGAGCTTGAACAGGGTTTTGATCAGGGGCTAGGAAACTTTTTTCTGTAATGAGCCAGAGATTAAATATTTTTAGTTTTGCAAGCCATATAAGTTCTCTCACAACCACCTAAATTCTGCCACTGTAACATCATAATAGCCACACACAATCCATCAACATAACTGTTTAATATGACTTTATTTACAAAAACAAGGGATGGCCTGCATTTTGCCTCTGGGTTATAGTTTATCCACCTCTGTTCTATGAGGTACCAACTTCATAGCAAAAGTAATTCTGGGAATTGAGACAGTAACAGGGAAAACTGGATAAATATTTAGTCACTAGAACTGGAATTTAAAACAAGAATTAGTTAAAAGAACACAAGATCCTAATTACTTGAACAGTGGCACAAATCAGAGAGATTTATCGTGAGTTGTCAGATTTATTCAATATGACTGAATTGCATCCACTGAGGACATGATCTACTTCAGAGGATGTTCTAAGAGGACAGAAAGGCACAGAGCCTGGGGCCATTTTTCCTGACTGACACCTCACATGCACATAGTTCTGTATTGCTAACCAGGCTTAGTCATACCAGCAGTCAGTAGACACTGAATCTTATCAATAAAACACCATTTTTTCTACCAGATTTTTGTAGCCTATTGCCCAGAAGTCACAATGGATCCTTTCTTGAAGGATAGGAGGCAGATAAATGTTTTCTCTTTTTGCTTCTACAATTTAAGGACCTAAGAACAGGCCAGTGCTTCCTCAAAAGTTTAATTGGTTTATTGCCCACTGCAATTGAAAAAGAAGACATAGGGATGTTCACTATCAATTCCTGCATTCAAATTTTATTTAGTATGCACATGGACTCAACTAAAGCACATAGATGCTGGGTTCCATCAAGACTTCTGCCCCTTGGTTACTTGTCAGATCCAGCTCGTGTATTCCTCTTCAATCTCACAAACCACACAATGCTTATTAGAAGCATAGCATGTGACCAAAGAGAAGGTTCTAGAATGGTGGGCACAACTTTGGGCTTTCTGGGGCCCAAAAATTCCATCATCTCAATCATGATTTGAATTGAAGCCATGACACTGGCAGCTACCTGTTTCAGTATGCATTCCATAACAGCTGTTCGGGGGTCAGAAATTTACCTTTCCCAGTGAACACACTGGCATAGAATTCTCTTCCAGCTTAGACACAATCCAGCTCTTAACTATTGACATGAGGAAATACCAATAACTAGAGGAGCCTGAGAGAAATTGTTCAAGATACGGCACCTCATTAACTGCAGTCCCACACAGTCAGACGTTCGCAAGTGTGTGCCAGGGCATGGACAGCCAGGAAGTTTGGGTGTTCAAATCACAAGGGAAAATGCTAGTGAAAGACAAGCTCTTATGTACTTACAATCAGATACAATCGGATACTGCCCCTATGCAATCTGGATGAGAGGTTTGTACCAGAGCATGTCAGCCACTCTGACTCATACCTACTAGTGAAGTTAAGGAGTACTTGAACTCACTTAAGTCCTTCAAGGTTTGGCTGTTTTCTTCATGATGTTTACTGCCTCCTTGATATAGTTACCGTATTTGCCCGAGAATCACTTATATATTGTTGACCTGTGAAATACAGATTACGTTGGCATTTTTGAGACACTTTAACTTACATTTTAAAATCTGTGTCCTTGGAAAAGAGGTTTCTAGGTTAAGAGTGTCAGCTTTTCTTTGGGTTCTGTGATCTAGAAAGCTATGAACATAAGCATTCTGGTTACATTTTCTCCAAGTTTGACATAATCCAAGGCCAAGGTAGACAGAAATGAATGAGACCTGACTAAGATCAGAGACTGCGATTTCAAGGACATAAAACAAATTGATGAAAGGTCAACACATTGTCAGAATCCAAACTAATTCAGGGCTGAACCTACAAGTTAGGATCCATTGGTCTGATTATTTTACTAAACAATTTAAAAATGAATATTTTATATATCCTCACAGTATGCTTTTTTATTTCCCCTTTTTGTTGTACTATGAGTATTTTCAACTTCTCTCATCACTATACCTCAGAAAACTGACAGTTATTGTTATATAATGTTACAAGACTATACTGTAAAGGAGGGACACCAAAGTGGTTTACAACCAGCAACATTGTTTTCTTCTTCAAATGACTCAAGGTTAAAATGGGAAACGTTTATGATGGTGGAAGGGTGGAGGTCTCAAAGTAAAATGTGTCTAGTAAATAAAGAAAAGGCTACTAAATGCGAGAAAATGTCAGGAAGTAGGTCATAGCACTTTTGCAGGGTTGGAAATCTCTCACCCTGGCTACAAAAGCACTGGCGGAAACTTTATTTAAAAAGTTCTAAACTAATGCTGTGGCTGCATTGTCCAACACTTAATGTGCTTTTGTATTAATCTCTAAAATCATTGGTCAGAGTTAGTGAGGTGTGGTTTCTAATTATACTTTAATTTCTAAGAAACTGAGTATCCTCATGTAAACCAATTTACACTCTCTACAATTCACTCTCTTCATAATTTCCACTCTGAAAGCATACTTTTATTTTTTTTGATGATAAATCAGATTGCAAGTAACAGAAATCAAATAACTTTAGCAAAAAAAAAATAGGCTTTGCCAGGTGAGTATTAAAGTTGATTACAGCATTAATGGAATTTCTATAGAACTATGGGAGAGACATGAATAGAGGTAGCTTTCAGATGCTTAGTAGCTGGGTTTGTATAGATCTATCTAATTTACTGCAAAAAGAATGGCAACTCCAAGCATCTCAAGTCTTTGGTTTACTTCATTCAGACTTCAAATTCTAGAGAAAGAGAATCTAAATGGGTCCATTGAGTTAAGACCCTACCATTAAGTGATTCAGCTACAACCAAAGGCATAGGATCATGTAACACAGACCCAGCCATGAGAGGTTCACCCCTGCCTGAACCCAAATAAAACTATTATTAGCCACAATGAAGGTGCCCTAAATAATATGGTTCTAGTGTGATGCCACTATCATTATATACGTCATAAGGTACTCACATTCTTTTCGATAGGAGACAAGACATGTTTGTATTCAAATTTTATTTTAGATGGTCTCTGTTGTAGAGCATATTGTTGTTCAATTATCTGCCTTCCTTCCACCTTTATAAACATCACCCCAATTTTAGTTCTTGTAATTATCTCTTGTGACACCAACATAGAGACTTTAGAGATAACCATATCCCCGGTTTCACTGGTTTATGTGTGATAGCTTCTACCTTGTTCCAGATTATTTAGGATTAAACCTATCATTTAATTCTGGCCAGTGAGTTTTGTGAAGAAAATTCTAGACATGACTTAGAAAAATATTTTGTCTTTTGAGTGAGACCATAAGAACGTAATGGTGCCTGTTACTATGGTGATTTTGTGTCCAGCTGCGAGGTCCACTCTGCTGAAGGCCACTGGCTTCCATCTGATGTAGAAAAGAGAGGTGACATAGAGGAGAGATGAGAAGATAACCAGAGGTATATGAGGCAAAGTCAGCTCTTCTCTTGAACTTTCACTTATGTGACTTAATTAAAAAATCATTTAATGTTTAGTTTGATGCTGCATATAGCTCAAGAGATTCTAATTTATACCCCATTTTCTAACTCCAATTTTGGCCATACTTATTCTTTCTCTATGTTTGTCTTTATCATATCTCAGCTTTCCATATCTATGAGGAGAATAACAGTAATTTTTCCCTTACAAATATATCCTGTATATGATAGAAGAGTGGAAGAAACATCCATACTCAAAGGTACAATTTGTTTATTATTCCAACTATGAAATTACAAGGTAAGACCAGCATTTTTAAATTTGCAAATGCAATGTAGTCATGACTTACTACCTCCATTGGTTTGGCCAAATTTTTCATTGTTTTGACCAAAATGCCTGGCAACTGCAACTTAGAGGAAGAAAGGTTTATTTAGGGCTCATGATTTCAGAAATTTCAGAGGTTTCCAAGGTCAGTCCATGGTCAACCAGCCCGTGGCAGCAGAAGCCCTGGCAGCAGGGCTTTAGGGCACCGTGGAGAAGGAAAAGCCATACTTAGCTCATGGTAGCAGGAGCAAAGAGAGAGGAAAGAGATGGAGAGGGACAGATACAATCCCTAAGGCCATGCTCCTAGTAACCCACCTCCTCCAGCCATGCCCTGGCTCAGAACCTGGCAGCATTGTCTAACACAAGGGGTTTGGGGAACATTTCAAATCCAAACCATAATGCCCACTATGCTCTCTGTATTCCACATGAATTCACTTTGCAACTTTACTTGCATGGGGGCTCAAGGAATATTCTCAATCTTAGGAAAATAAAGTCTTAAACACTGAAATGATAGAATGGAAGGCAGCCAAGAGGAACCATCCTCTTTCTAGATCATACTATACAATGCCCATCATGTTTGCTGTGGATGGTCAGATTCAATAATCTCAACAAGTGCTTTCATAATTTTCCTGTTTACATTAGGAGTTTCATCAAGCACCGTCACGCTTTTAGTTTTTAGTTCAGTGAAACCATAATTAGGGGCTCATTACTTTGCCTAATAAGGGCTCTAGTCTGACAACCCAAAGAAGCTAAAAATTTCAAGGTGGGATATCAGTTATGATACCGACAGACAGATCTCCTGAGCCACAGTTCCCTTGTTCATGACACTGAGTTTATCTCTATGGGAGAAGCAGCATCCTGTCATTGAAATGTGATATTCCCCCCGAGTCCAGCAGGCTTTTCTACTGTTTAGGGAGCCAGTGGCTTCCATCTGATGGATAGAAAATAAAACCAGTGAATCTCACAAGCGACAGCCCCCTGTTCATTTCTTTTATTTTGAATTGGTTTCTTGGTTGCATGCAGAGTATAAAGCATTGAGTAATTTCATGGATGAATGGTATTGACAGCAGCAGGGAAAGCAACTTCAAATCTAGATTAGGTGTCTATTTGGTACGGAGAAATCTTTCCCCCCTTCTTGAGAGAAGGGGTCACATGTAATCAACCTGCTTCTAGAGTTCCGGCTGGTCCTCTAATATACTATGTCATGTCATGGATTTGGAATAGGTCTCAGCAAGAAGAAGAGCCAAGCCAATCCTCCTAAGGAGGGATTCCATATGACTAAGCATATGGATAAGTCCATAGCTTCCCCTTTAGCTGCTTTGTTCCTTAAGCTCCTTGTATAAACGCTGGCCTGACTGGGAAAGGAGGTTAATTGATATCCACAGAGGCATAGCAAGTGTGGAAAGACTATTTTTCAGTGGAAGCAAACTATACTTGTTCAGAAAGAATTTCAGAGATTGGTTAACTATATCATAAAAAAATCTGGAGAAAAATATTTCGAATGTTCTGAACACCTATATATTTCTGCAAAGTTTTCTACTTTGTCTCTATTGTCACAAGTGAACACTGGAGATAATGGCATCGACTAGCACCTAGCCCAAGCACCTGCACGTAGACACCTGGTACCAACATCTTTTATTCAGGGTATTTGAGATTGGGTAGATTAGACTCCACAGAAACTGATGTGGGCTAGTGTAGATAAAGGAGGATTTATGCAGTAACGTTGGAGGAGCTGATGAAATCAGAGGGGCATTATTCCAGGATCTTGGGCACCTCTGGGGTCAGCAGCAGTGGAAATACTTGTATTCTGCTGCTTCTGAGGTTGCTGCCAGTCAACTGACTCTCCTCCAATGGTATATTCAATTGAGTCACATAAATGCCCCCAGAGTTTTCTTCATCTTGAGTTGCAGGTTCTTAGATGTCTTTTTTTTTTTATCAGTTCATTTAAATTTATCTACCGTTATTCTAAGGAATAAGAACAATTCTACTTTCCACTTCCATTGTCCCTTAATCAGTGACCAACATTCAAAATTCTTAAAAATGACTAATTGTATTGTTTTATAACAATTGTCCACACCATCATTTTATTTTATCAGGAAAACTCCCTTTCTTTCCCTTATTCTAAGTATGAAAAGTCACACTTGGGGTACATGGATAAACTTCTCCGATGGCAGTAAAATAGATTTTCTTGTCTTAGGAGGCTGACTTGCCTTTGCAGTTCAAAGATCAGGAGCAGATGTCGGGCGAGGAGCCCCCTCAAGGAAGATGGAAGGCCGCCAGCTTCTAAGAGTTGCACTGCCGCTCTACTGCTTTTGCCAAGATGAGCCTTGGGCTGAGTCCAGTGGCTACTTCTGTAATTGAAGGGGTTTGGTGCGGTTCTGTGTTCTCTGATTCACTCATCATCAGCTGTTCCCCACCACACAGGCTTCTCCAGCCTCCACTGGAATGCTTGTCGTGCTACTGAGATTTAATACTTGGCATCCTCAGTGAAAATGGAAAGGGATTAATGGGATAAGATGTTCAGAGAAATGAATTGGTGCATCATGATGGAGTTTCTTGTTATTTTATTCTCTCTGTGTTGTAGCAGTCCCCAAATTAGGTGCCCTCTTCCATACTTGGCTCTGTTTTCCACATCAGGTATCTTCCTCAGCAAGATATCTTCCATGTCTAATGGGCCATCCAACTTAAGGACGACCAGAAGATAAAATAATGATTTGTCTATTGGTGGACAAGTTTAAATAATGAAAATGATGGCTCAGACTCTTATTTGTAGATTTGTAATTGATTCTTTTCTTTCTTTTTTCTTTTTATGGTGCTGGGGATTGAATCCAGGCATCATGCATACTAGGCATGTGCTCTAACACTTAGCTACATCCCCAGTCCCATCTAGAGGATACTTTATCCTGTTGTCATCAAAATAACTAGGTGAAGTCAGGTGTGGTGGCTCATGCCTGTTATCTTGGTATTACTTGGGAGGTTGAGACAGGAGGATCACAGTTGCTGCAGCCAGCCTCAGTAACATAGTGAGACCCTGTTTCAAAATAAAAATAAAATAGGACAGGGGCATAGCCCAGAAGTAGAATGTCCCTGGGTAATCCTTGGTAACAACAACAACAAAAAATCACTAAGTTAAATGATTTTTTCTCTCCCTCTTTAGTTATATTATTCTCTTGATTCATCTATTTATTTTTTGTGGTACTGGGGATTGAACCCAGGGGCATTCTATCTCCAAACTACACCCCCAGCCCTATTTTTTTATTCTTTATTTTGAAACAGGGTCTCACTAAGTTGTGGAGGCCTCACTAAGTAGCTGAGACTGGCCCCGAACCCGGATCCTCCGGTCTCTGCCTCCCAAGTACTGGGATTACAAGCGTGCGCCACCACGCCCGACCTCTCTTGATCTCCATCTTTAGGCCATTTTTTAGCTCAGGTTTGTTGGCTTCATTATATTTTTCGTCGTTTGTTTCATCTATTCTGGGAATTTCTCTAACAAGATTGGTTGTTTATGTTTTAAATATCTGCTCAGTGTTCACAGTGTTCCTGATCATAGTTTCATTTCATTAATTTTTGTCAGTTATTTTATTGCTTCTGTCATATTCTTAAAACTTCTAGTTATTAATTTCTTTATATTCCCTATCTTACACAATTTCAAACTCTATTGCATAGTCTTATCATCCATTTTTCCAAATCTTATTTCTTAAAGTCAGTACTTTTCAATGTTAAGATTACAAAGAATATAGTCTATAAACTTCATTTCTATTTTATAATCATATTTTTGTGTTAAAAAATACCTACTTCAGCAGGGCATTGTGCCATACACCTGTAATCCCAGTACATGGGAAGCTGAAATAGGAGGATCCCAGATTCTAGACTGGTCTCAGCAATTTAGAGAGACCCTCAGAAACTTAGTGAGACACTGTTTCAAAAAAAATTAAATTAAATTAAAAAATAAACACTAAAAAGGGCTGGTGGTGTAGCTCAGAGGTAGCACACCCCTGAGTTTAATCCCCTTTCTGTATGTGTGTGTGTGTACATATATGTATCATATATACATATATATGTGTGTGTGTACACATATACATATGTACACATACACACACACCCCTCTTCTAACTTTTGCCTTATGTGATCAATTTCTTATTTATTGCATAATATTTTTTTTTTTTTGGTA
>PVJS01021879.1:0-31053 GCA_004027185.1 Glis glis
TGCAGAAGACGGAGCCCTGAGGGCAGCAGAACCATGGCTGGAGAGCAGCGTGGAGAGCAAGACCCGGACACAACCTGGGACCAAGCTGCTGTGCGCGTCACAACTTCACAAACACGAAACGCCTGTGAATCCCAGCCCTGGAGTTCTTAAATATCAATGCCTTCCAGTGCACGAAAATCCAGACCAGCGGCTGCTTCTCAAACACGTGTGGAGTATGCACAATTTATTACTCAATTTGTTTACTAATCCTGTCTCAGAGGTCAAGACCAAGCTTAAATGACTCAGAGTCCATTACCAACATCAACCGGGCTTGCATTTATCATTAAATAATTATCCCCGTTTTAGAGTCAAGCCTAAGAGATGGAGTGTTCTGTGACAAGCTGCTGAGCAACTGAGATAAACGGATGGATGGATGAGTAGACGGAAAGACGGGCTGGTGGATGTATGTATGTAGGCATGGATGCATGGATGGATGGATGCATGGATGGATGGATAAGTGGATATATGTGTGTACATAAGTATGTGTGTATGCATGGATGGATGGATGGACAGCTGGACAGGTGGATATATGTGTGTACATATGTATGTATGTATGGATGGATGAAAGGGTGGATGATGGACAGGTGGATATATATATATATATATGGATCTATATATATGTATATATATATATATGGATGGGTGGGAGGAAGGATGGATGGATAGATGGATGGGATAGATGGATGGGCAGGTAGGTGGTTAGGTAGCTGGACATATGTATGTATGGATGGATGGACAGCTGGGCAGGTGGATATATGTACACATGTATATAAATATGGATGGATAGATGGGAGGAAGGATGCATGGATGGTTGGATGATAGATGGATGAATGGATGGATAGATGGGCAGGTAGATATATGAATGTATGTATGTATGTATAGATGAATGGATGGATGGATAGATGGGCAGGTAGATATATGTATGCATGAATAGATGAATGGATGGGTAGATAGATGGACGGGTGGATGTATGTATATATGTATATATGTATGTATGTATAGATGAATGGATGGGTAGATAGATGGATGGGTGGATGTATGTATATATGTATGTATGTATGTATAGATGAATGGATGGATGGATACATAAAAACACAGATAGATACATAAAATTGAAATTCCATCTTCTAGATGCTATGAATCCAGTGAGGTTCCTGAAGGACCTTAGCACCCATCTTCCCCTCAGAATTGTGACAGGTGACACCACAGCCCGCAGGAAGGTGTAAACACAGATGGGTGTGTGTGAGCACAGTTCTATCATGAATAATCCCCAGATCCCATTCAGCGCTCTCTCAATATAAACAAAGGGGAAAGGAAAACCAAGAAGGGATGGGAACCCGTGGGAAGGTTGAGGTGCCACTGATAACCAATCTCTAGCCAATTTGAACCAGGCAGCCTTATGGACAGCGTTAAAAGCAAACTGCTGGATTGCGAGAGAGCGGGGGGCAGCCCCGAGAGTCAGGCTCTCCTCTGCTGCGCACACCGCACAGCGCATAGCACCGCGAAGGGCAGAGATTAGGATTCTCTGGCGAATCACGCATCCAGGGGCTAAGGGAACCGGTTTTGCCAGAGGTCGAGAGAGGTCCCCTGGGAGCCACAGCAAGGCAGACAGACTAGGAACAAAGACACAGCGCTGCATATGTAGGGCCTCAGCAGCCTGAGGCAGCAGCCTCGCTAAAATGTGTAGAATCTATGAGCTGCTTATTTAAAACATTAATTTGGAATTCAGAAGGCTTGAGGAGAAACCCCTGCTGCACGAATTATCTTCCTCCAATTGGAAAAAAGTGGCAAATTTCAAAAAAAATAAATCATATATTTTGTATTTGAAAAGACATCTGGGTGGGTAGGTATAGGCAATGGGAAGCAACACTCTTACAAACAAGTTAAAAATGGCGTGAGGTTTTCTTCAAGCAACATTTTAGAATCAAGATGGATAGAAAAACTGCCACACTGGACAACAGCTTAGTGAGGCTCAGTGGCTGGTGTGGCTGCACCTGCTTCAAGCAAAAGGGGACAGGTCAGCTGAAAACGGCACCTCATCAGACACCAAGAGAAACTGGACTTCAATGTGCTTAGTACAGTCGATCGGGACAACTGGTCGACAGGCTGAGCCAGCCCAGGCCTTTTCTATGTCTAAAAGCTGAATAAATGAATGGATTTCAATAACTGAACAACTGCTATTGAATCACATTTCTTTCCCCCCTTTTTCTCCTCCTCCTTCTCCTTCTCCTCCTCCTCCTCCTCTTCATCCTCTTCTCCTCTCTCTCTCTCTCTCTCTCTCTCTCTCCAGGGTCTCATGAAGTTGCCAAGGCTGGCCTTGAACTTGTGATCCTCATGCCTCAGGCTCCTAAATCTGGGGTTACAGGCTGTGCCACCACACCCAGCTAGTCACTTATACCTTTAATGACAGCTCAGAATATGTTAAGGCCAAGCTAACTAAGAGACTGTTTTCCCAGCAAGATTTGATAAATTTTTCAGTAAGTGGTTTTGGGGGGGGTGTTGGACATGAAGCCAGGTGGGGTCAAATCTCCATGTAAGAGAGCAGAAGGCAGCCAGGCATGGTGGCGCAAGCCTGTAACCCTAGTACTTGGGAGGCTGAAACAGGAGGTTCACAGGTTTGAGGCCAGTCTCAGCAACTTAGCGAGCTCCTCAGCAACCTGGTGAGATCCTGTTTCAAAATAAAAAAAGAAGACGGGCTGGGGGTGTAGCTCAGAGGCACAATGCCCCTGGGTTCAAACCTCAGCACCAAAAAAGAAAAAGAGAACAGAAGGCGCGCTCGGGCCTGGATCCTCCACACTGAAGGCTCCTGCAGTCCCTGCTGCTCTGGGGACCCTACCATGCGATCGCCTCTGTCGCCTCTGGGCATTTGTTGGCTGGTGAAACGGTCAGCTACAAAGGGACTCAAATAAACTGAAGCATGGTTTGTTGGGTTCTGAACCCTCCCGTCCGACCAAGTCGTGAGGAACTGGAAAGGGATTTTAAAAGCTCTCTCTATTCGAACGGCCCTGGCTTTCCAGGGAAAGGTGCTGGGGGGGGGGGGTGTCCAAACTCAAGCAAAAAAAGAAAAAAGGTGACATAATAAAGAGTAAAAACATAGATGAAGGAAATGATTTCACCTAACAGAAAAAGGGGCTCGAAATGTAGCCTCTGTTAGCAGACGCTTTGCCAAGACTGAGCGTGTCCCATCGAGCCGTGGCGAAAACCTCTTAGTGCTCAGGGCAGAGCTACAAAATAGAGAGGACGTGTGAAGGGCTGGGGTGGACAGAGCTACCAAACAGAGTGCACGTGTGAAGGGCTGGGGTGCAGCTCAGGTAGAGCGCTTGCCAAGCACGCTCAGGGCCCTGGGTTTCAGCCCCACGACTGCAAAACCAACAAAACACGGAACCTTGAGAGTCGGATGAAGAGCGTGCTCATGGGAACACCAAGACGAATGTGCAGCATTTATGGATGACGGACATCCATAGAGACCACCATTAGTCACCTTCCTCACTGAGCATGCTCGGGTGAGAACAGCCGCACGGCACCCAGTGGTGGGATGCGCTCGCTGACGTGCGATGCTAGGTGATTCTGACCTGCGAACATCACGGGGTGTACTTACACAAACTAGGTGACAGTCTTAAGGGACCACTGTCAGGTATGCGGTCTGTTCTTATGCAGCACGTGACTTCATTTGCATGCAACACTCTATGCTCCAGGCCATTCCAGGGACAATCATCAAGAAGATACACTTGCAAAATCTTTCACCTGCAGCAGCTTAAGCATGTCACGGGAAGAATGCTGGGAACCCCCCATCAGTGACTCCCCTTTCCTAGCTTATAAAGCAATGAACAAATTCTTACTAGTTTTATTTTTTTGTTGTTGTACTGGGAATTGAACCCACGGGCATTCTACCTCTGAATTACACCCCCAGCCCTTTCATTTTTTTTTTTTTGAAACAGGGTCTCCCTAAGTTGCTGAGGGTCTCACTAAGTTGCCAACACTGATTTTGAACCTGCGATCCTCCTGTCTCAGCATCCCAAGTACTGGAATTACAGGCAGGAGCCACCACACCTGGCACTAGTTCCATTCTTTATGTGAGACAGGACATAGCACCTTTCGCCCTTCCCCCCAAATCGCTAGTTCCTTCTTCCCGGTTATTTGAGTACTCAAATGTCTTTTATAAAGCTTGGGGAGCACAGTTCTTGAGCCCGTACCTTCAGGCTGGGGAGGAGGGAGACCAGGTGTGGGGCTGCTCTCTTGGTCCCTCCTCCTTCTGTACTGCAGCCCTGGAATACCACTCCCGCGTTGACTGTGTTTGCATGTCACAGGAGATGTGGGGGTCCTGCCTGCTTTATACCCCTCTTTTCATTGGGGAATCCTTCCTCTTTCCCCATCATCATTCCCCGCCCACCCTCACTGTAAGGGTGGGCCACGCATGGCAGCCCTCCCTCTGTCCCCAGCCATGAGCACAGCACCCCGGCCAAAGTGATCACTCCTTCCATAAGGCTTGACTCACAACAGCAGAACGAGGGGCTCTCTTTGTACTGTTTATTTTTGTTCAAAGTGAAACCAAGGGAAAACTTGCAGAACCCCTCTGGCTTCAACTACTTTTAGGTATTTGCTTTTAATTGACTTTAGAGATCCCTAATTTGGGAGGTCATGAGGCCGAGCAACATATTATCAGTCTCCCACTAGCTTTGCGAGGGCAATGCCCCTGACCTCTGGGTCGCGATGATAACGGTTGTCTAGGTTACTTCTCGGGGACTTGAAAGCCGCTTTTGTTGAAACCACAGACTAGTCACTGGATCCTGCACAGGTGTCCAGTGGGCGACCTTCTGACGTCAGAGGAGCCAAGCCTCCACCCTCAGAGCATGCTGAGAGTCATGAAGACCCACTGCACCTGCGAGGCCACTGGTTCCTCCAGGCCAGTCCCCTGCCCTGTCCTTTAAATCATTGCTTCTCCAGCCAGGCGTGGTGGCGCACGCCTGTAATCCCAGTACTTGGAAGGCTGAGACAGGAGGATCGAAGGTTTGAGGACAGCCTCAGCAAGTAGTGAGACTCTTCAACCTAGCGAGACACTGTTTCAAAATAAAAATTAAAAAAAAATAGGGCTGGGGGTATAGGTTGGAGGTAGAATGTCCCTGGGTTCAATCCCCAGTACCAAAAAAAAAAAAAAATAAGGCTGGGGGTATAACCCAGAGGTAGAACTAACCTGGATCCAATCCCTAGTGCTACAATAAAATAAAATAAATAAAAATAAAATAAAATAAAATAAAACAAATAAAATAAAATAAAATAAATAAAATAAAATCACCTGTTTCTCTATCCCGTAAATCTCCCCAAACTGTCCTCGGGGAGGTGGGTTGAAACCTGCTCTCTTGTCTCCTTACACCTGGCCACCTTGTGAGTAAACTCTTTCCTGTTGCAAAACTGGTCTTTTTCATGATTGGCATCCTGTGTGGCAGGCGACACGGGCTGGCTCAGTAACTACAGCGGAGGAGCTGCCAGTGGCCAGCTTGTAGGCCCTTCTACCCCCAGAGAGAAAGCAGACGAAGCCCGAGGCCGTGCGGACCCCTGCAGAAATGGCTTCATCCTGGGACTTTCCTCCTAGATGAGCCAATCAAGTCCATGTTTTGCTTCAGTGTGACCTGGGGAGGGAGGCATGCCTAAAGTCAAGTATCCTCAACAACTTAAGACACATGCTTTAAAAAAGGGGGGAAAAGTCAGGGTGGTGGCACACACCTGTAATCCCAGCACTTGGGAGGTTGAGTCAGGAGGATTGCAGGTTTGAGGCCAGCCTCAGCAATTTAGTGAGACCCTCAGCAACTTGGTGTGAATCTGTTTCAAAAAAAAAAACCACAAAACAACTATTTTCAAAGGACTAGGGGTGTAACACAGGGGTAGCATGACCCTGGGTTCAATCCCTAGTACAAAAAAAAAAAAGAAAAAACATTGTATCTAATAATATACTGAGTCACCATTTCCCATAACAAAAAGATTCCTCAATTGTACAGGAAATACTTTGGCACAAATACAGGCATATAATGGTTATTTCCATAATATTGTTCTAATTTGATACTTTAAATCTTGTAAGTAAATGTGTTCAATACAAGGCTCCAAGTTACCTGTCCTGATTGACATTCTAATAAATTTGGAAGATCAAATAAAATATGTCAGACAGGACAAGGTGGTGTGTGAAAAGCGACAGAGCAAAAGTGCTCCACCACTTCGCCCATGGCTAAAACCCCACAGACACTCCAGAGGATAAAGCAGGTGCTACTTTGTTTTTCATTTGTTTGTTTGTTTGTTTTAGTACTGAGGGTTGAACCCAGGAGCACTCTACCTCTAAGTTATACCTCCAGCCCTTTTTAAATTTTGAAACAGGGTCTCACTAAGTTGCTGGGGCTAGCCTCAGACCTGCAATTCTCCCGTCTCAGCCTCCCAAGTACTGGAATTACAGGCTTGCGCCATCGCGCCCAGCAAGTAGGGACTACTTTTTGAATAAATGCGCCATCGAAATAAGAAAAACTACAGAAAGAGAAAAAACTCCACACCCCAGAGTGCAATCAGAAGTCATGTCCCATGAATCCCAAGCCCAGACCATACACGCCACTCTCCCTGCCGGGCCCCCATAAGATGAAGCGCTCCCAGGCCCAGGACGCAGCCAGCCCGGGGCGAGGGCGCCTGGCTCTCTCTCTGATGGAGTGCAGCCGCGGTGCCAGTGCGGCAGGAAATCAGCTGAGACCGACGTTGATGGGTTTATCAGCCGGGGCAGGAATGATCAGTAAAATCTCTCCATTTCATAACCGCGGCAAGACCCTGCCCTTTGGCCACCTGACCAGCGATCACCTCCACTCGCATTATGTGATGCCGAAAATGAATCCCAGAAACAGCTCCGGCCTCTGACCTTGGATGGCTTTCACCCCTCTGTGCCCTCCCCGTGGAGCTCCACCCAGCGCCCACCACTGACACCTGGATTTTTGCACATGGAACCCTGCGATAAAATTCAAGCTCCGAGAGAGGAGGAAAGGAGTTCAGCCTGATCTTGCTCCCTGGTCCAGATTCTAGTGCAACTTGACAAGCTGCCTAATAAATAAATATTCATTAGATGAGTGAATCTTGTCGCACTTTGTTGTTAAAAAAAACAACTAACAAGCCAGGCGTGGTGGCACATGCCTGGAAACCTAGTACTTGGGAGGCTGAGACAGGACGATCACAGGTTTGAGGCCAGCCTCAGCAACTTAGCAAGAGACCCTGTTTCAAAATAAAAAGGGCTGGGGTGTAGCTCAAAGGTAGAATACCCCTGGGTTCAATCCCAAAACAAAACAAAACAAAAACTAACAAACTTGAATCTCAGGATTTCAATCAAAGTGCTCCAAAAATGTGAAAAGAGCATTTATTCTCTCCTTCCTTCTTTCCTTTTTTTTTTTTTTTTTGGTACTGTGATTGAACCCAAGGGCATTGTAACTCTGAGCTATACCCCCAGCCCTTTTTATTTTTTACTTTTTGAAACAGGGTCTCACTAAGTTGTAAGTTGCTGAGAGTCTTGCTAAACTGCTGAGGTTGGTCTTGAACCTGTGATCCTCCTGTCTCAGTCTCTCAAGTGCTGGGATTACAGATGTGTGCCATAGCTACAATGATTTCTTTAATATGCATTGTAAACCATAAAGTGTTAGAAATTTTTTATTCCTAGTTATTGGTAAACAAAGGGGAAATTTAGGGGGGATTTTCTCCTTCAATATGCAGCTTTCCCAAGGAAGTTTTTAGTGTAGCCAAAATTAACATAGACTGCACAAATATTCATGTGTCATTGGCTTACTAATGGAGCCCCCAAAGATATCACACCCCTATCCTTGGAACCTGTGAATGTTACGTATATGGAAAGGTTCGGCAGGTAGATGAAGTTCAGGGACTTGCGATGGGGGGATGAGCCTGGTTCTGGAGATGCGCCCAGATCATCAGCGTCCTTACAGACGGAGGCAGGGGAGACTGGCTGTGCACTGTCCTTCCCGCTTTTCTGGAGGTTTAAATATTCTTAAAATGTTAAAAGTTGCAAGAAGAATATCAAGGGCAAAAAATTAAATGTCTCGTGATCTCATGTCTTTAATTTTGCCCAGGTTCCTGTCTGCCGGTTGGAAGATACCTGTGGCAGAGGCGGAAATAGCAGTAGCAGCAACGACAGGAGAAATAACTAGCCAGAGAAGCAGTTATTTTATAGATTAGAAGTGTGTTTTAAGTAATAATTACATAGATTATAATCAGTTTAAAATAATGTGGCACGTTTACAAATAACAGCAGCTAAGGCTATCTTTAAAGCAGAGTGTCCAGGCCGGGCTCTGTGCTGAGGACTTTCATGTGTTATTTTTATTCACCCTCATAATACTTATGAGATGCGTCATTATGATTACCCCCACTGTACAGATGAGAAACTCAAAGCCTAGAACAGTGACATAGCTAGTAAATAGCAGGGCTATGACTTTTTTTTTTTTTTGCAGTACTGGGATTGAACCCAAGGGCATTCTACCTCCGAGCTACACCCCAGCCCTAATTTTTTATTCTTTATTTTGAAACTAAGTTGTGGAGGGCCTCACTAAGTAGCTGAGGCTGGCCGTGAATCTGGATCCTCCTGTCTCAGCCTCCCAAGTACTGGGATGAGAAGTGTGCACCACTACACTTGGCTTTATTTTTTATTTTGAAACAGGGTCTCTTTCTAAGTTGCTGAGGCTGGCCTTGAACCTGGGATCCTTCTGTCTCAGCTTCCTAAGTACTGGCATTACAGGTGTATGCTACCTTGGCTGGCTCACTAAAATGTTCAAAACAATTTTTTTAAATATATTAACTTACATTAGTGAAGAAAAAGAGATCAAAAGCCACAAGGGAAAAGCAAGACAGGGTGGAAAGGTACCACGATTTTGCGCAACTCCTGAAATGTAACAGAACGACCCGGGCGGCTCTCCCGAGTGACGCTGCAGGTGTGCTGTTAGAATCCCAGAGCAGGAAGTGTAGCCACAGCACGCGGCTTGGCTCGGCTTCAGACAGGGTTTATATTAACACTGCTTGCGACCTTTAGACTCAAAGGTTAGACTCCTTGCTCCACTGGCTTGCAGCCTGTACACTCAACCAGTGACAAAGGGAAAAAGCATTTCCAGGTAGAAAAGACACACATCATTGACCTCAACGACGTCAAAGGCAGAGCTGAGAAAAGTTGAAAGAGGCACAAATGGAGAAGAGATGCAGAAGGAAAGCTCGTGGCTGGTACTCGTAGCCTTCTCTTACAAAACGTGACACTTGACATGAAAGGTAGAAAGCAGATAGAACAAAACATCCAAGTGTATGAACGTTCACATCGCAGAGGCAATTGACAGAAGAATTCCTGTAGAGATGAAACTAAGGCGCTCCGCACACCCATGTGTGCGCGTGAGTGCAGAGGAGCTTCATCTGTCGTAGCAGAGTCAACAGATAAACCCAGAGCAGAGACATCAAAGAGCTGAGTTAGAAATGTTTAAGTTAGAGAAGTCATATCACTAAACGGAACTGTTAAAAATGTGTCCCCTCTGGGACGAGACGACCTTTTCTCTATCAGTGTCTCTCCACTCTCTGATTTTTTTCCCAACTGGGTTCATGAATCACAGTGAAAATAATCATCTAGTTTAGCAGTTATTGACTGTAAATAACCAGATGGTAAATATTTTAAGCATTGTGGGCCATATGGGTCTCTGTTGCAATCACACAACTCTGCCATTTAGCTAGAACAGACAGTCATAAATGAATGGGTGTGGCTGCGTTCCAGCAAAACTTTATTTATACAGACAGGTGGTGAGCTGGGTTTGACCTGCAATCTGTTGTCTGTTGACCCCTGACCTAGTTCAGCATTTTCCAAACGATGTACTACAGGATGCACCAATGTAATTAAGGGGTTTCCTCCACATGAATGATAGCTTCCATATTCAGAGAGTTTAGAAAAGGCTAGATTTAACAATGGTAAGCAGATTTCTTTACTTCATGGGCTCTTGCACAGCTTCTAATGTGCCGATGAGCTTCTGAATACCCAATGTAGAAGCTGTATGTATTAGAGGACATTTCTGCAATTTGTTTGAATACATTGGAGAAGTGCCCAACTAGCAACATCTCAGGGACACTGGTGTTTAGTGGAACACATTGGAAAACAGTGTTATAATCTAATTCCTACCTCAATGAAAGGCTTAGAGAGCGGTTAAGTTACTCGCCCAATGCTACTCAGCCAGATGGTGTCAGAAGTGGGATTAGAACCTAGACAGTGCTGCGTTCTCACTGCGTTTCAGAGGATCACCCATTTATCCTGTGTAACCAACCAGTGCAAAGCCTTGCTGAGCCATCTCCATCCTGAGTGACTTGACAGGAGACACTTTGAAATAATGTAGCTACATGATAGAACAATACTTAAACATCAAAAGAGTTAAGATGCTGGATTCTCAATTTTATTATTTTCTTTAGAAACATCATGAAGTGAGGTGAATCAGTTGGACACATTCACTGTGAGTCTGTTTCCTCATTCCCCAATAAAGGGGTGGGGGAGTAGAAAAATAGAAAATAAAAAGAACAAAATAATCTCCTCCTCAATATTTTTAGGATTCTAGAACATACCATGTAGTGTTTTGTTGTTGTTTATTTGCTAGTTTTTATGGTGCTAGAAATAGAACCCAGAGCCTCTTGCTTACAAGGCAAGCACTCTACCACCAAGTTACATCCCCAGCCCCCACTCAGGGTTAACTGAGCACACTTTGCATTCTACAACATATATGTAATGAGTAGTTATTGACTCAGGTCTATGTGAACATAAAGCAAGAGCATATATTTGGGAGATAAAAACAATGTTGAGGAGGATCAGGTACAAAAGAAATGGCTTGAGAAACCTAAGAATGAAGTAAACAAACCAAATTTTTTGTGAGGACAGCACAAAAATATGAAACAAAGCAACATTTTCCCAAACACAGAAGTGTTTAGGGTATAAACTGAATTTTCCAAAAGAGAGAGAAAAAGAGCATGGGATGCAAGATTTAATCAAGGTCCAGGCAAGATGGGATAGAACAGAGTCAGATATATCTGTTCTGAAAACAGTGTCCTGGTTCATATGTAGTTTCTGAATTCCAGAAGGTTCTACCACACCATTATTTTCAATGCACAAATAGCCATCCTATTTTCTCCACTTTTTTCAGGTGCACTTCCATAGCCTGTGATTATTAACAGAGATGAAGTTTTATAAACATACATAGCCACCTTAGTTAAGGGACAGCTTTTCCCCAACACCCTCATGAACGGTTTAAAAATTAAACTTGCTTTGTCCAGAACAAGGGAACACTACTTCAGTTGACAGAATTCCCATCCAACTAAGTCCAAGTCGAATGCTCCCGAGGTCATAGGTCAGTAGCCCATGGGAAGAGCAAGAGCAGCTACAGTCGGCCTACAGACCCTGCCGTGGCTTTGTTCCAAGACAACCCTACTACAACCGCAGACTACCCGAGGTCAGACCTCCACCCCCAGATTGTCCCAATGGCCTAGCACAGTGGGACCTTGTCCAACCCTCGAGGCGCAGTCATCAGATCCCTCAGAGACCACTCACTTCCTCTGCTACACTCCAAAAATTCCTGGGTGCTGTGGAGCTAGACAAGGAAGACACCGTGCGCTGCAGAGAGAGACAAGTGAGAAAGCATCTGAGCACCAGGACCCCGTGCCCTAAGTTTCAGTGCAAGCAGATCTTGGCCTAGTCTATCTAGTACCAGGACCAATGGCCGCACGGGGCTACTTGAAATGTGGCAAGTGCCACATTGGAAAAGTGGAACTGAATGTTAACTTTTAGTTAATTTTAAATAATTTTATTTAAATTTAAAAACAGAAGCCATGTTATGGTTTGGATATAGAAGGACCCCCTGGAAAAGCTCATGAATTGGTGATTCAGAAATGTTCAGAGGTGAAATAATTGAACCATGAGGGTTCTACTGATGGATTTATTGGGCGGTAGGCAGGTAAAGTTTACCTGGAGGAGATGGGCTACTGGGGGTGTGGCCTCAGGGACGATATATACATGTCCCTCGTCCTCTCCCCTGTTCACTCTGCCTCCCGCCCCATACCCTAAGCTCTGCAGGCGTGACCTGGCCTAACATGGACTGAAACCTTCAGAACTATAAGCCCCCAAATAAACCTTTTGTTGTGTTGTGTTGTCAGGTGTTTTGGCCACAGCAGTCAGAATGCTGACTGAAACCAGCAGTGTAAAGTATTTTTCTATTAACCACAAACGCGCCGCTTTGCCAGGACGACATTTGACTTTAAGTGCTACCTAGCTTACAGTGTTCCTGGAGAAGTGTAGTGTGTGAGTCTCACAGGAACACAACACTCATGTGAACAAAGTGATCCAACAATGTCACATGCTCATTTGAATATTTTACTCAGCAGAAGATATAGTGATGATTATGTAAATCATGATCGGCAATTACATCAAAAAAACCTGTTTTAAATAACATATAATTGAATTATTTCTCTAGTTTATAAAGTATAGATGGCCAGATTTTCAAAATTTAAAACAAAGTCTTAGTACTATGGTAAATTGAGAGAGATTCAGAAACTAATACTACAATCAGGATACTAAAGGTAAAAAGAGACGGGAGAGGAAGCTATGTAAAAAAATGTCAAGACTGATGGCGATTATGATTTGCTGTGGCAGAGAAAAATGAAAAAACTGTTGGCTGCAACGAAAAAAATCAAAGATAATAGACAGACGTATTAAGAGATGGTTTCAGCACAGCACAAGTGAATTTGATGCTGTTTCCGCTAAAAAGTCAAAAAAGGTTCGATGCAGTTAGTCACCCTAAGTCAGAATTAAGCAGCCAGTAAAAATATTTTAATTACTTTTATTATCTGAGCTTGTAACTTTGGCCAGCTATAAAACATCTCGGATTCTTGAACAAAAAAGAAAATCATTTTTAGATGGAGAAAAGAAAATAATTATTTAGTTATGGGTATTTTGTAAGAAAATGGTGTGAAGATAAAAAAGATATTGTACAAGTGAAAGATTTTTAATTAAGCAACTAAACAATTGCACATAGAAAACAAAATATTTCTAACAATGTCAAAGATTAATGGAGTCCATGTTTGTAAAACCACAAGTAGTTTTCTAGAGCTTTAAATGAGTTATACAATACAAAATATACTACTCAATACCATGGGTATATTTTTATCTCAAAAGACTCCCAAATTTATGAAAAAATGTTGTCAATTCACAGCCTAAAGGGGAAAAACACTGAACTCATAGCATAGATACTTTAAAATCTTTTGCATCTGTTAAGAAAGAATCTCGGCTAGATCTGGAAATAAAAAGCTTCTATCTTGCCAGAGAGTTCTCATGCTACATTGGGTCAAAAATCCAGACTTAGCAGATTTTTTAAAATAAGAGACTGGTTTATCTCTTAGTGCTCATTGTACTGTCTGATGGTAATCTGTAGTCACTTTTCTAAAGTGCCGCATATGAAAACTGTCATGGATATTATGTCAGTTGGCTTCGCATTGCTGTAACAAAATACCTGAGATAATAAACTTTAAAAAAGGAAAGGAGGTTTCGATCCATGGCCAGTTGGCCCTGCTGCTTTGGGGCTGTGGGGAGCAGCACATCACGGTGAGGAGTACTAGTAGGGAAGCTGCTCCCTCATGGCAGCCAGGAAGGGAAACCAAGAGACAGGAAGAGGCAGGGGCCCCACTCTCCCCCCCAAGGAACTCCCCCAGGGGACCAGGAAACCTCCCAGTAGGCTCCACCGCTTAATGATTCCGCCACCTCCCAACAGTATCACAAGCTGGGAATCAAGCCTTTGACACATGGGCCTTTGTGGGACATTTATCCAAACCATAGCAGACATTGTTAAAATTGTCCAGTACATACATATAAATGCTGTAAATTACTGCCAGTGTGTGGAAGTGCTGAAAGCAATAGAAAACCATGACTTGGACAATCGTGTTCTTCGCCAATGAGCTCTGGATGGGTCACAGAAGAGTTTTACAAAGATTCACTGTGTGGTGAACTCCACTTCAAGATTTTCTTTATCCAAAGAGAATGCTTGTCATATACTCAAGGAGGGGGGGGAAAGGCAGTGTGATTTATGGTTTTCACAAATATCACACTACCTATGAACAAGCTAAGTTTGAAGCTTCAAGGACAAAAAAGAACTTATTTGTGACCTAGGTAGACAGGCGGGAGAATTTGTATCAAAACTGATACTTTTCATAAGGCAAGTGAAAAAGAATGATTTTATCAATTTTTCCAGCTTGAAGCAGTATACAGAAGATTTTTACTAAAATCAAAAGTATATATAGAGGCTGAGACAGGAGGATCGCAGGTTTGAGGTCAGCCTCTGAAACAGCAAGATCCTGTTTCAAAATTTAAAAAAAAATTAAATATTGGCTGGGATGTAGCTTAGAGTAGAATGTCCCTGGGTTCAATTCTCAGTATCAAACACATGAACAAACAATAAAGCATATATAAATTGCCTTCAAAATCCACAAGAAAAGACTGATGAAGATCTGGTTGATACTGATAAACGAGGCTTGGTTTTCAATTTTTATGATAACCTTCGAATTTGATGTTAGTAATTTGGAGTGAGCATAAGAGTGAGTGAGTTTACATAATTTGAGCAGATACAGCTTCCAAACTGATGTGATTTTGTTTCAAAAACTCATTAATTCTTCTAAAAAAGATGAGCTGGTTTTGTCAAGCTGGATACAAATATTAATAGAAAATGATTTTTGGCACTTGATTCAGTTGCTGGAAAATTAGGTACATCTGCAACTTGGTTACACTTCAACTATAAATTTTATGAATTCTAAATACAGACCAAGTATTTCAGATGAACATGTAGAATCTGAATTTAGATCTGATATAACTAATATACATACCAAATTTCAAGACTGATTACAAAAAAGAGAAAAAAAATCTCATTTACATTTTTATATTGATTACCTATTAAATTGTAACATTTGGAGTAAACTGGATTAAACAAAGTGATTATTAAAATGAATTTCACATTTTTCTCTTTTTAGCATGACTACTAAGAAATCTCAAATTACATATTATGTGGCTCACATTATATGTCTGTTGAATAGTTACTAGTCTAGCTACTTAGTCTTTTCCCAGAAGCACTGCTATTATTTGAATGTTTCTTAGGAATATAGAAGCTCACACCCTAGCCAAAACCTACTAAAAGGAATCTAAATTTTAACAAAATCCCAGGGTTAGTCAAGATAAAATAATAGGAAACATATTGGTCTTTTTGACTATGACAACCAGGACGAGGTGGGGGTGGGGAAAACCAGACAACATATATGATAAAACAGTTTACAGGACATCAGAAAGCAAATGAAGTGAGCATATGATTGCCCCAGCTGATCACCTGGAGAGATTTCTTGTCAACAACAAAAAGAAGAACAACTCAGGAAGAGCCTGGAAGACTCTGGGAGTTGAGGATGCAGGGCTGAGGGTTTGGGGAGACTCAGGCAGCTAGGGTTTGCAAGACAGGGAACCAAGAAAGAGAACCGCACAGAGAGGACTCCAGAGAGCTCAGTCCTCCAGTTCTCAGTGCACGTGTGTCAGCAAACGGCCGTGACTAGGGGAAAACACATGGACAAGATTAGTGTTCATGTGAGGTTGAAATGTGTGCCTGTCTCCACCAGACAGACTGGAAAAACACACAAGTTGGGTATATCGGGTACTCAGGAAGATGTTGCCTCTGTAGTAGGGAATACTTAGTTCTAGACTGAACACTGTTCCAGCCCCTCCTAAGAAACCTTAAAAGAAAGACAACAATGAATCCACTTTTTCCAACTAATCTGCTACCTCCCAACACAAAGCTCAGAAACATCTCCAGCACCCAAGAAGGTAGCATCACAGTGTCTAGCATCTAATCAAAAATTACCAAGTTGGGCTGGTGTGTAGCTCAGTGGTAGAGCGCTTGCCTAGCATGTGTGGGGCCCTGGGCTCAACACTCAGCACCAAAAAATAAAAATTACCAGGCATGCCAAGAAGCAAAATGACAGGCTTAAAATTAACTACATCAATAGCTACACTAAATGTAAATGATCTAAATACTCCAATTAAAAGACCGATTTTCATATTGGCAAAGTATACTAAAAGTATACTAAAAGTATACTAAAAGTATACTGCACTTTAATATAAAGAAACAAACAGGTGAAAAGTAAAAGGATGGAAAAAGATATGCTATGCCAACACCAATTCAGAGAAAGCTGAAGTGGGTTCGTGAGTATCAGACAAGGTCGATTTTAGAGCAAAAGTATATTTCAGAATAAAGAATATCAGCTAATATAAGGAAGGTCATTTCATAATGATAAAGGGTCAATTCATCAAAGGGACATAAAAATCCCAAACATTTTATTCATTGTAATACCTATGCATAAAAATACAGATGCTCCTTCGCTTACAATGGAGTTGTATGCTGATGATCCTCTCCTAACTGAAAATAACGCAAGTCATATAACAAGATGCACCTGTTAACAGACCTCCCCTACGAAGCATCACAGTGTATCCTAGCCTACCTTAAACATACTCGGAACACTTGCATTAACCTACAGTTGGACAAAATCAGCTAACACAAAGCCCATTTTGCATGCATGTGTGTGGTACCGGGGATTGAGCACAGGGACAGTCTACCTCCAAGCTATACCCCCAGCCCTATTTTATTTTTAATTTTGAAACAGAATCTCACTAAGTTGCTATAAGCCTTGCTAAGTTGCTGAGGCTGGCCTCTAACCTGTGATCCTCCTATCTCAGACTCCCAAGTACTGAGATTATAGGTGTGAGTCACCATACCTAGCACACAAAGCCTATTTTACAACAGAGCTTTGACTAGCTCATGTACACACACAGATAGGCATTCTGTAGATATGATGGACTGAGGTGAGAAAACACAGAACACAACATCCCCAAATGCTAGCATCACAGCATTCTGTGGAGGGTCAGTCGTCTCCCCTTGTGATCACGTGGCCGACTGGGAGCTGAGCCCACTGTGCTGTCCAGCATCACAAGAGTGACAGGCAGAAAGTTGACAGCCCAGGAAAAGGTAAAAAATAAACACTGGAAGTAGGATTAGTATCAGTACTAATACTAATGTACTGCCTTCACAGCGTGGAATAGTCACGCCATCGTAAGTTGGGAACCGTCTGCACATGAAACAAAAACTGATCCAAATGCAAAGAGCAAATTCACCTTCAGTCTCCCTTGGCTTCTAATAGGAATAGGAGACAGATAATTGGTAAATACATTTCAGAGATCAGAATGAGGTCGCCATGTGACTTGTATGCACATTCGAGATCGAGAAGCACTGTCCTACACTACCAATAATGGGTACACAGTCAGTGTCTATATCAACTCCCAGCAAATTTCTCTTTTGGCTTCCTACTGGCATCGTCATAACTAGTGCTTATCGTCTAGCTCCCAGGCTAACCTAGAATTATAGGAGAAGGTACTTTCAGGAAAGCTAATCTTAAAAAATAAGTGATAGCTGGGCATGATGGTGCATATCTGTAATCCCAGTACTAGGAGGCTGAGACTGAGGGATTGCAGGTTCAAGGATATCCTCAGCAACTTAGCAAGGCCCTCGGCAACTTCGTGAGACCCTATTTTAAGATAAAAAATAAAATAGGGTAGGGAGTATGGTTTAGAAGTAGAATGCCTCTGGGTTCAATCCTCAGTACCACAATGAATGAATGAATGAATGAATGAATGAATGAATCAGAGTTTGGAGATGGTGGAGTTAGTTGAAAGAGACTGGACTTGTTCACCTTCTAGACCTGGAAATAACTCCAGCCCTGCTACTTAGATTGAAACTCCACGAGCTCTGAGGCACTCCGACCTCACTAAGGGCATGGCAAGCTCAATAAACATTAGTTCCTTTCTGGCATGAAGTGCGCAGTCAGCGGGAGCCCCCGGAGCTGTCCTCAGCACTTGAACAATCCCAGGAAAGGTGAGGAGAGTCAGTCCTCCAGCGCAAAGGGCGCTGGGCTTTCCATTCCGATCGCTGTTAAGTCCTGAGGCCAATACTTTTCCTTCCAACCCTCCGCGAAGAGCTGAGCTCTATTTGTGGTGGTAACCTACACTCTTCCAACAGCTGCCGCCTTGCATCTCATGGTGGATTAACAAAGAAAAGAAGCTGGATGGCTTTATCAAGTGTTAAATGATGGCAAATATAATATCAGAAATAACCACAACTATTTTAAGGTTTTCGAAGAAGCGCGCTGGAAAATCGCTATCACTTATTCTTGGCTCAATCAAACCCAAAATGAATAAAAAACAGTTCTAGGAACAGAAGGCCTGGTCCCTGGGCTGGATCCTGACCCCTGCCTGCTTGCTAATCACGAGCAGAATGCTTTCCTTTGTGGGTCTCAATCGCCTCATCTATAAAAGAAAGATATGAAGGCATGTTCTGTTCATCTTATAAGGTGCAAAAAGAAAAAAAAAAGATGAGATGTTTGTGGCGCCACAGGTATACTTAAGTGCAACGTGTTGCTATTTTGAATCACTATGGTCAGTTGTTCCTCCTATTTATCGAGGGGTAACTAAATTTTCCAGCTGGTATTGTTCTCCTTTTGAGATTTATGCATTCCATATTGTGTCAGCATACACAAGTTTTTAAGATGCAAAACTTTCCCAAATTACTATGGAACAGGTTTCTCTACAAGTAATAAAGAAGTGTAGTATCAAGAAAAAGTTCAAGTTATTCATCCAAGATTGTATCATAAACCCTGGAAGGTAAGAAATTTTGGCTTAACCTGGAACCAAACTTTCCCAAAAAATACTAGCAAGAAGGTTAAGAAAACGGTGGCAACAGTTCACCCCAATGAAGCCATCCAAAGAAAAAGAAGAAAGAAAACAGAGGTAGTGATCATTTTCCAGGTTTTATGAGATAGAATTTTTTCCACATCAGCACCAACCCAGTCTCTGGAGCATGCACGCACAAACACAATCTCTCTCTCTCTCTCTCTCACACACACACACACACACACACACACCACATTTTTGTGTTTGTACTATGAGTTGGGCTCAAATCTGGGACAATAAACATCTTTAGCTAAAAGCAGGCAGATACTTGAATCCTAGCCTCCAAACTCAACTCAAGGGCACTAAAAACTCCAGCCACAATTTGAAGGTTTGGTTTTCATTTTTTCTGCGTTTTGCATCGGGCTGTACTTCTAGAATGAAGGTCACACATGCGCCCTTCGTTTTGTTATCACAACCATTTGTTTATTGGCTCAGTGCACTGAACAGTAAATGCGACCTTAGAGTAGAAAGATCTCCATGGAACTATCCCATCGCCCATGAAATACCTGATTTTGACCAGTTGCTTTACCTCTGTAGGCCTTGATATTGCTAATCTGTGAAATGGAAACACTACAACTTCCTTCATGTGGTGACTGTGAATAAATGACATTAGGTACCCAAAATGCCCAGCAGAGGCCTCTGCACATTAAGTGCTCAATAAATATCGACTTGAATAAGCATTTCAAATTGATTGATTGATTACTGATTGATTTGGGTACTGGGGATTGAACCCAGGAGAATTCTTACTGTAAGCTTCAACCCCAATCCTTCAGCCCTCTTTATTTTTTATTTTTTCTTATTTTGAAACAGGGTCCCACTAAGTTGCTGAGTGCCTCACTAAGTTACTAAGGCTGGCCTCAAATCTGCAATCCTCCTATCTCAGTCTCCCAAGTACTGGGAATACAGGCATGTGCTACTGCGCCCAGCTAAGCATCTCAAATTTATTTATTTATTTATTTATTTATTGCGGTCCTGGGGATTGAACCCAGGGGAATTCTACCTCCGAGATACACCCCCCAGTCCTATTTTTTATTCTTTATTTTGAAACAGGGTCTAAGTTGCGGAGGCCTCACTAAGTAGCTGAGGCTGGCCGCGAACCCGGATCCTCCGGTCTCAGCCTCCCAAGTGCTGGGATTACAAGCATGTGCCACCACACCCGGCTAGCATCTCAAATTTAAACTGTAATTTCAAAATACATTTGAAAGGCAAGTGGTTTTCAAAGTACTTTAACTGAAAATTTCAGTATTCACTGTTAAGAAAGCATTACTCTTAGCAAGAGATGTTTGTGTTTGTCCTACCAGACTGTAAACGATGTTTCAGGAAAGAGAAGGGGGAGGAGGAGAGATAGGAGGAGGAGGAGAGGACATGATGGAAGAGAGAGAGGAGGAGGGGAAGAAGAAAATCGTCTCAAGGGAGAAAAGTTCTCTCATACCTATTCTTTTCATCTTTTAAATTATCTTAACTCTCCTACCTATACCTTTTTTTTTTTTTTTTTTTTTTTTTTTTTTTTTTTTTACTGGGGATTGAACCCAGGGACATTTTATCTCTGAGCTCCACCCCCAGCCCTGTTTTTTATATTCTTTATTTTGAAACAGGGTCTCACTAAGTTGCGGAGGGCCTCACCAAGTAGCTGGGGCTGACCGCAAACCCGGATCCTCTGGTCTCAGCCTCCCAACTACTGGGATTCCAAGCGTGCGCCACCACGCCCGGCTTCTATACCAAAATTTTAAATCCTAAATCCACAGACATCCTCTCCACCTCCACTTGGTGACGGTAAGGAGTTCACTAACCCTAAAAACATGGAGGCCACTCTGTCTGCTTCACAGCGCATTACCTCTCCCCAGTGGTTCCTGGAAGCCAAAACAATGGGTACTCCATTTGGAAAATATGAAACGATGAAACAGAAAAGCCATTGCTGGGTAAACTATAAGCCATCCATGCGAATTTGGCAACCAACAATAAAAACTTGGAGAAGACGGTTGAGTGGCGATTATGCAAACATGGAGCTGAACTAGGCAAAGCCAACTTCTGGCTCAAATCGGGAGTGAGAAGGAAACGTGGCCAGGAGACCTCGGGTCTGGAGCTGGCAACGGGTGGGTGCGTAAATGGTGGTGGTGCCACAGTCAGATACAGCACGCTACGCTCTGAACTAGAACCAGTGTCTGCGCTCAAAGCAAAAGTGAGGAGTTTCCCACACTAAGTTTGCAGTTTTCCTTGAGGTTCATCTTTTTTTTGGGGGGGGTTGTTTTGTTTTTGTTTTTGGAAGCTTAGCTACAAAGGATGGAACCAATTTTCACACCGAAAAAAAATAAAGTGTTTTCATTGCTATAACTAACTTGTATTTTCCTCCAGCACTGTGAGAATCGAGTATTGAAAAAAGGCCACGCGATGAAAGTTTTTAGTTTTTTAAAAAATGATGAGGAAGTCTTGTTATTTTTTTTTAACATGCAGATGTTGGGTTTACATAAATAATCAACCAAAACATTTTCCAACCATACAATTTTCTTGTCAAGCATATAACATGTTTTTCTTTTTCCTGGAAATTCAGTGTCAGTAAATATATATATATATATATATATATATATATATATATATCTGATTTAAAAGTTTTAGATGAAATGCATTTTTAGGAATTGGATGGAAACTGTCTTAACATTACTTGAAAGAAGTTCTAAGTTTGAGCTCATGGTCTCTCCCTTTTTCCAGGAATGTAAGTTCTTAGCCTTATTCTCAAAGCTTTTGGACTTAAAATGGGATGGACTACAAAAATTATAGTCCTTACATAAAAGCATGTTTGCCTCCAAATTTTTAACTGTAGAATTCCCTCAGGGGACGCAGCACTCAAGGGCAGGGGTCTGTCTTCTACTTTGGTTCAGGTGGCATCTCACCGCTGTGACCACACACCGGACACACAAAAGTGAGGAAGGATTTATTTGCCTGTTGACCTGGAGACCCGGGCTAGACCAGCTTCCAAGCAGGAGCTGGGGCTGTGGGTCCTCAAGGCATCATGGCGGGGAGCAGAGAGCACTGGGCGTCAGAGACACACACTGTCCCTGCCCACGCCCCAGGGTCCTTCCCCAGCAACCGTGTCCTGCCTCCACTATGACCGCCTTGTCCACCACATAAGGTCTCGGGGCCATTCCAAGTCCAAACTCTGAGACACTTGAACCCTACCGAGAGCCACGTCTGAAACAGGACAGAGACATGTGCTTGTCCAAGTTGATTCTTTATCCCCAGGGCAACTCATCCTGAAGAAGGCTGTGGGTGGCCTCACAAGACCCTTCTAGAAGGCAGGAGCCAGCCAGCCTTCTGAGTCTCTCCTTTGCTTCAAGAGTCATGGGTCTCCTTCAACCTGCCTAGCCAGTATTCCTAACATCCACCCCAAATGTTATGGGCAACTTGGAGCCTCGCCGTCCTTAAAAAGGCGGAAAAGGAGCCGAGTGTGGTGGTGCACACCTGTAATCCCAGCACTTGGGAGGCTGAGACAGGAAGATCACAGATTTGAGGCCAGTCTCAGCAACTTATCAAGACCCTCAGCAACTTCGTGAGATCCTATTTCAAAATAAAACATAAAATAGGGCTGGGGGTGTGGCTCAAAGGTAGAATGCCCCTGGGTTCAATCCCTAGTACCACAAAAAAAAAAAGGAAGAAAAGGGGTGTGAGAACCATGTGGCATACACCCTGCTGGCTCGGAGGGCCTGCACTGGTGTGCACAGACGTGTTGTGGCGGGCACGCTTCTGCTCAGTGAAGAGCCCACGGGAAGAGCCAACCCTAATGAGGAAATTACTCATCGCTTCAGCGGGCCTGAAAGAGAACCACTCTCCTCACCCAAGCACAGCTGAGAATCTGGAGGCCATAGGCTGTAACGCACAGCACCCCGAAAAGAGGCCGACAGTTGGGGGCTGCGGTCTCTCCTGGGTGACAAGAAGGCAGGCAGCCAGTTTCTGTAATGCTCGGCTGAGGGAAAAGAAAGTCTCTTTAGAAACACAGTTGGCAGAATACAGAATATAAAGGACAGTCGGGGAAAATGCAGAGCTACAGACTGAGAGGAACTCTCCCCACCAGACCCCCGCGGATCTCCTCAGCGCCGTGGCGGGGCTAGTTCCATCACCACCGTCCGTCCTTCGCACACCAGGCTTGCGTCTCTTTTCATTACTGTATTGGTTAAAACTTCCTGTTGCTGTCACAAAACACCTGAGGAAATCAGAGGAGGAAAGACTTCCTGCGGCTCACAGGCTCAGAGGTTTCAGGTCAGGTCGCCTGTCCCATTGCCTTTGGGCCTGTGGCGAGGCAGAACCAGGGCAGGAGCACGTGGCGGAGGAAACTGCTCAGCACCTGGTGGAGGGGCCAGGGTCCCCATGTCCCCTTCAAGGGCACATCCCCTGACCTCCTCCCACGAAGCCCCGCCTCCTAAAGCTTCCGCAGCCCCCCCCCCGGCAGTGCCAGGCTGATGACCAAGGCCTTAGCATGTGGCCTTTGGTGGACACTTAAGATGCAAATACAATGCACACATAACAATCACACGCAGTGAGAGAGGTAGTGAAGGGGCCAAGGACATCTGGAACATTCTGATACCGCCTCTCCTTTATTGCAGAAGGCTCATGACCTTGGATGTGAGTTCTAACCCAGACACTACCGTTTGCCTTACCTCCTTGGAGACACTTAACCTACCAAGGTTTCCACTTATAAGATGATGCTGATTAAAACAGGCGCGGCAGGTGAAGCCCTCAGCACACGGCCTGGCAAACAGGGCACAGGCTTCCAGAAGCAGCAACTCTGCCATGCCATCCCCTCCTGTCTCCATTGCATCTGGAAGGTTCTTCCATCACAACACCTGGGCTGATGTAGCTACAGCTGTATCCCCCAACCGTAAGCTCTGCAGGGGCAGGACTCACTCTACACTGTAGCCACAGTACCCAGAATGCATGCAGATACGCGTGCACGTATGCACATGTGCACACGCACACATATACTCGGACCTCCTCGGTGCCGTCCTATTTTATTTTTTATTTCGAAACAGGGTCTCCCTACGTTGCTGAGGCTGGCCTCAAACCTGCTATCCTCCTGTCTCAGCCTCCCAAGTACTGGGATTACAGGCGTGTGCCAGCTCCCAGTATGGTCTTAATAGGAAAAGCATTTGTGACTCACGCGCAACCTGGACTGGCCACGAAGCCCAAGCTCCCTCCCAAGATCCTCCCGAAATATAATTTGAAGAGGAAAAAAAGCAGCAAGAATTATGTGCACATACAAATATATAACAACAAATCCCGCTATTATGTACAATCATAATGCACCAATGAAAAAACTCACTACAAAAGGAGCAAACACTAATTCTGTCTTGTGTGTGTACAGCTGCCACTTGCAAAGGAAAAGTTATCCAAAATAAGCTCACATTTCAGTTTCTTGCAGATAATGCTATGTGAAAGGAAAGCCAAAATACATTTCAAATGATCTTCCCCAAAGTTCAGGTCTTTAAATGACCTGACCCGACCAGTTTCAAAACAGGTGTTTCCAAGTTTCAATTCCAAAGAACCATTTGGAAAAGCAAAAGTTCCCTTGTAACGAGAACTCCGATGGAGTGTTTCATGTAACTCATACTGAACTATGGCGGCGGCCGAATGGAATTGACCCAGGACACAGGCAGAAGGGTTTGCAATTTGATTGTTGAAACATCGAGGAATAGACGGAGGAGGAGCACTGCCACGGGAGGAAGAAGGGCAGAGCAGCCTGGGAAGAGCAAAGCTGGGGACACTGGACACAAAGGTCAGCCAGCGGGAGACGCAAGTGCGGACAGCCCAGTAGCCGGAGGAAAGCGACAGGAGTCATCAGAGAGGCGGCGAGGGGACTTACCAGAGTCGGGAGCCGGCTGCGTGGTGGGGTGAGCAAGGAGACACCAATGGCAGATGGCGCTAAGGGCGTCCAAGGCAGATGCCTGAAACCTTAGACCGCAGGAGGTGGCCGGTGGCAGCAACAGACCAGGGACAGGAGGGGCAAGGTGTCACAGAGAAGACAAAGGGTCCCAGAAGGAGGAGAAGGCCGCCCAGGCGTGGGGCCAGGGAGGAGGGTGACCGGGTGTGTTTAGGGAGCAAGACTGGGGTGCACAGAATACTAGAGAAATCTGGAGCAAAGGAGGGGCCCTCTGAGGAGCACCCCGAGCTCCAGCACCTTCTCCCTCCCAGGGGCCGGCTGCTGTTTCTACACTCTAAAGAGCAAGGTGCCGAGGGAACAACATGGTCACCACTACCAGGGTGGACTGGCTCACTTTCCACCAGACCTTCTACCAAAGCACAAGGCGGGTTGACTTCGACCTTCCACCTGTATCTGACACCATCGAGAATTCTGTAGCATCCCAGCTGGGAGAGGTGGTACATGCCTGTAATCCTAGTACTTGGGAGGCTGAGATAGGAGGATAGCAAGTTCAAGGCCAGCCTCTGCAACTTAGCAAGACCTCAGCTACTTAGCAAGACCCTGTTTCAAAATTTAAAAAATTAAAAGGGCTAGGGTGTGGCTTGGCAGTACAATGCCCCTGGGTCCAATCCCCAGTACAAAAAAGAAAAAATAAGAAGAATTCTGTAACATTCCAAACCATTAAATAGGATGCTGTAAATGCAAAGTCATCTCTAAAAGGAACTGGGCTGTGGAGAAAGGATAATGGGTCTGACAGCCATGTTGGGCCTCTGCATGTGCGTAGGTGTGTGCACACGTGGGTGTAACAGAAAGAAGGGATGTGTGTGTTAGATCGAAGTTGTGTGTTTCAGAGATAAGACTTAGGAACGTAACATAACAAGGGAACAATTGCAATGTGCAGAGAAGTGTAGTAAGAACGAGACTCATCCAGGGACGGTGCCCACGGGGAAACTGGTTGGCGGTAGTCAGGGTGAACCCACGAAGCATCAGAAGCAAGTGACCCATTAAGCCTCTTCTTCGGTATATACGGACCTTCCTGAGCCTCAGCTGGGGAGAGTGCTGGATTCTGAATCAGGGGATGTTAATTCTAGTCCTAGCCCAGGCCCGGTTATCAAAGGTAGACCTCAGTTTCCTCCTCTGCAACATGGAAACCCCTGGTGATCAGGCCTTAGAACCTAAAGGGAGTCTCAGACTCCCTTCTTCAGAAACCTTCTTCAGAATCTCAAGTGAAAACGGTAGTAAAAACCAACAGAAAGCTGAGCGTGGGAGGCTGACACAGGATCGCAGGTTCGAGGCCAGCCTCAGCAACTTAGCGGGACACTGTTTCAAAGTAAAAAATAAAAAGGGCTTGGGGTGTAGCTTGGAGGTAGACTGCCCCTGGGTTCAATCCCCAGCGCCATTAAAAAAACAAAAAACAAAAAAGAATAAACAAACAAAAAACACCAACAGGAAACTGAAAACACTGTGAAGATCTATGACTGTGCAGAGGGATGAAGTAAAGGAGACATGAATGTATAAAGGAGCCCAGAAGGGGATTAAAGGGCTTAGAATTGTGGGTTCAGCTCAGCAGCTATGAGTCACTGGGGGATCTGGAGCAACAAAAGTTTCCAGAACAAGGGTCCCCAAGAGTTTGATGAGATTGGAAGCTGGAGGGTTGTATACATGTCAAGTGATTATAGTTTATTTATAACCTCTTATAGAACAAAGGAGATTGAGGTTGACTGGATCCCATATGGGACTGTACCCCGTAACTACTAGAGGACCGCTAGGTCACTGCTCACAGCAATGAGGAAGGCCAGCTGTTGTAGACTGCTGGGCAGGAGCGGGGAGCCACGCCGGCTCAGGTGAAACAGGTGTCTCCACCTGAACACAGGACGTCTCTTTTAAGAACAGGTGCTTGAATTCTGATACACCATACAATGCCTCTACTATCTTGCTGTGGCCAGACTCTCATTGATTTTATTGCCATGTCAACTTGCTACACTCTGGCTTCATTTGAGCTGACACCATTACGACACTGTTCTGAAACAAAGAGGTGCCCCAAGGCCTCAACGCAAGGCCTGCCTCTACTACAGTCTCCCCGCTCCACACTTGTTGCCGGGCTGCTGTTTCCAAACTGAGTCCACCACGGGCTGGCCCAACTTCAACCTAAGCCAGGCCGAATGAAACCAAATGGCCGCAGCACCTCGGATAAGGGAAAGCTCCTTGGAGATTCAAGTTTCCCACTGAAAACCCAAGAGGCATGAGCCCAGACACATGCAAAATAACTTACTATCTGAAAACACAAAAGTACTGTCTGGAGACATGTTCTAACTTTATGTATTTCATGCAATAGAAGAATGCATATAATTAACACTGATTCATAGGGCAACTTAAAAAACAATTTTAACATTAGATCCATTCCTTTGTTAATTAATGAAATATAAAAACTGCCTAGGTTTTAAGTATAGAAAACAATGCACATGCTGATTATCCTTAAAACACACACACACACACACACACACACACACACACAAGCAGGCACACTAATTTGAAATAATGTTACTTCTGACATGTCCTTTCAAATCTTCTCCGAGAGAGGCTCTCTTAGAGAGGCTCTCTTAGAATAACACCGACAGAGCAGAAACAAACAAGGCTGTTTGCAATGGCTACAGTTTAACAAAGGCTCCTGGATTTTTACCTTCCTTGGTTACTGAACAAAAGCAGCAAATGGGAGTACAGTTGCCCCAGCAGCTGGCAGGCTCGCTCCCCTCTGAGAAGAACTTGCGGAACAGCTGGGAATGCAAGATGCCTTTGAACACGCGGCTATGTGATCCAAAATAACACTGCCCGTTCATCTTCCTACAAAGGAAGCGCCGGCCCAGGGCAGGTCTGGCGCATGCCCGGCAGCTGCTTCTGTCTTCGCAGTGGGAGCAAAACAAGTGGCTCTAAATGGAGCGCGACGCACGAGGGGGATCTTGCTCCTAACCCTTTCCGTGCTGCCAACATCGACACGCAGCTCCTTTTCCAGTGGGAGAGAGGAAGCTGCAGTTCAGATCCTAATGCTAAACCTGGACAACGGTGTCCGTCTCTTACTCCCGTCTGTGCGATAATAGAAACATAGCTTTTACCAAAACCGTACCATGGATCCTTTAATGACACGGTACAGTTTAGTGTGTTAGCTCACAACCAATTGTTTAAAAAGGTAAAAGCACAAAATGCAGAACTAGAAACTAGCAAACATGAAAACTATTTCTCCACTTATACTGAAAAACTTTCAAGTGTGTTTACACGTGAAATAGCTACACTGTTGTTCACTAGTATTCAGCTTAACCAACCTGTTCTTCAGTCTGTCACCTTCTAAAAGGTTACAAAATTTTAGTGTAGCAATGTTCACATCATACATAGTTTACCTTTGTGTGTGTGTGTGTGTGTGTGTGTGTGTGTGTGATACTGGGGATTGAACCTAGAGGTGATCTATTTTATTTCTTTATTTTGAAACAGGGTCTCACTAAGTTGCTGAGGACCTTGCTAAGTTGCTGAGGCTGGCCTCAAAACTGTGATATTCCTGCCTCAACCTCCCAAGTACTAGGATTACAGGGGTGCACCACCATGCCTGGCTAATATACCATATTTGAGCCACTATTTTTGAAATGGTATATATCAAACTCTCCTTCCTCATCTATCAACTTGGGGGCTCACCTTTATTTATTTATTTATTTTTTTTTTTTTTATTTTTTTTTTTTTTTGCAGTACCAGGGATTGAACCCAGGGGCGTTTTACCTCCGAGCTATACCCCCGGCCCTATCTTTTATCCTTTATTTTGAAACCAGGTCTCAAGAAGTTGCAGAGGGCCTCAATAAGTAGCTGAGGCTGGCCGCGAACCCGGATCCTCTGGTCTCCTCCTCCCAAGTACTGGGATTACAAGCATGCGCCACCATGCCCGGCTTGGGGGCTCACCTTTAAACGGACTCCAGAAAATGTTCTATTTTCAAAGAGTGGGCCAGCACAATTGTGCCAGAAGCAGCTATTTCTTTTGTTACTATCATAGATGGCTAACCAATCAGAAAAGAGAATACTTGACTCCTTTTCTCCAGTTTGTTCGGTTTTGAGTTGGATTTTTAAAGTCCTGTCATCTTGGGCATTTGGATGCTGGCTTTAAATTTTAAAGGAAAAGGAAATGGCTGGGAGCCCAGCCACAAAATTACACAGTGGGAAACCCAGAAGGAAAGCCCTGTAGTCCCAGAGCCCCTTGTAAATTCCTTGGGCAACTGGACAAAATTTTCCATCACTACTAACCTCTTCTTCTGCCCTCAACTTGCTAACAAAGAAGAAGACTCCCTAACTAACCGCACAGTACTGCAGTAGTGACTAAGAGCCGTGAGCCAGGGCAGCCCTCAGCCCCCTCACCTCTCCCGATGGACGGTGGAGGCAAAAAAGGGAGTCTGCTCTTAAACATCATTGCTCTTAATTAACTTGTCTTGAGCAGCTACTGCTTGGTAGGCACCATGCTAAGTACCTTTATGTGTATTATTTAATTTAATCCTCAAGCTTGAAATCAAAGGCACTATTATTCCCCCTGTTTTAAGGAAAGAAAGTGACGCTCAGAGAAGCTTAGCCACTGCCCAAAGTTGCAGAGCAATAAATGGTGGAGGAGTGAGCATTTGAACGCAGCCACCTGACTGCAAGGGCTTGCCCTGCTAGACATGCCTGACCGTCCCCACAAATGGCATGGCACTAGGATGGTCTGAGTCCCCAGCTGTCAGTCCAGCGTGTCAAACCTCTTTCTTCAAAGCAACACATTGTAAGTAACTTTCAGGATTAGAATACTAAAGTCTGCTATTTTAACCTTGAGCTCAATGCCGCATAGGGGTATGTGGATAAAGTCATGCTCTTCAACCCCTGGCTGAAATGTGGGGGTTGTAACTATCAGTAAGCTTGGAGTTCTGCAGAATTCCTGAGCCCAGGCCCACCTGCCTCATGAGATAGCACCCAGAGCAAAGAAAGACTAGGCCCAACTCTGGAATTGTCACATAATTCTAAGGGCTTCTAGAAGAAGGCTTTGTTCTTTTCATACACCTTCTAAGCTTTAAATAAAAGTTGGTTTAGTTGAGGTGCTGGCACTAACCGAAGCTAGCAATAGGTAGAAAGTCAATGAAACTGTAATGCCTAACAAAATCAGACCTGAACCTGGACTTACACTGCATAGCCAGCAATCTGGAAAGATCTCTTCAGTAACAGTCTTTGCCAAAGAAACATGGGCAAGCAAACAGTTCTCTCTGGAGCTGAACTCTTGGACCTGTTAACCATTTTATTTATTTATTTATTTATTTATTTATTTATTTATTTACTTAATTTAGTTTGCATTGCTGGGGACTGAACCCGCTGGGCTACATTCCAGCCCTTCTTGTTATTTATTTTGAGATAGGGTGATGCTAAGTTGCCCAGGCTGGCCGCAGTCCTCCTGCCTGGGCCTCCCTAGTAGCTGGGCTTACAGGTCTGCGCCACCAAGTGTCTCTGTTAACCTCTTTAGGCCTCAGTTTTCTCTTCTGTAAAACAGAAATAACTTCCTCCAGGGAGGCTGTGAGGTTTAAAGGAGGAATGTGAAGATCCTTCCAAGAAGTGTAAGGTTCTCTCCTGCATTAGGCAGTCATCAAAGCCGGTTCCTGGCCTCTCCTTACAACAGAAGGAGGGGCTGGAGACAGATAAGACATGAAAAGGTGGATTGCTCTGTGCTTGGGTGTGCATAAAGTTGACTTCTGAGGATTTGGGATTCACACCAGCAGACAGCCACTGCCTTTCTCTTTGGCAGCCCTTCCTCCTCGCCTGTCCAGGTCCTGGGAAACAGGGGCACCAGGAGAGACGCAGCCCTGACATTTCTATGACAGTCTCTGTGCTTGGGTGTACATAAAGTTATCACAACCGGGGGGGGGGGGGACGGAGGTGGGGAGCTGCGCAGGAGCTCCTTGAATTCCCCCAGAGGCCTCTCCCCTTCCTTGGAACTTGCAATTACAAAAACACTGTCAGACTTCAAGAAAATGTGCCGCCAGAAGCGCTTAACTCCGCACCTGACCCACATAGTGGCCGGGTGAGCCTCCCCGCCCCCTCGCCTCCCGCTCGCAGTAATGCAATTACCGCCTTCTGGAGGTGCCGGGCTGCGAGCTGTCACCCGGGACCAGGCCACGCCCTCGGGGGGCCGCACGCGCGCAGGCTCGCCGGGGAGGGGCGTGGGCGGCGGGGTGGCGGCGCGCCCCGCGCCGGGTTCAAACCCGCGCAGGTCCTGGGGAGGCGCGGGGCT
>PVJS01021880.1:0-17506 GCA_004027185.1 Glis glis
TAAAAAAGTTGCAATTAATTTATTAAAACATTTTATTTAATCCAATATATCAAAATATTACTTTAATATGCAATCAGTATAATATTTATTAGAATTTTACATTCTTTACCTACTAAGTCTTTAAAAATCTGGTGAGCACTTTGTACTTAGAGCACAGCTCAATTCAGGTAATAAATTTTCATTAGAAATACTCGATCTATATCTAGAGTTCAGAAAATTTATAGTTGAAAAGCTAGATTCATATGCTTAAGTTTTTCATTCATAACTTAAAATTTTCCAAATGCTAAATCAAATCAGCTTTTAAATGTGTTAACAGTAAGTAAAATTTAAATTTCAAGTAACATGCCAAGTACTCCAGAACCACATGTAGCTAACACTTATGGTATTGGACGGTGGAGTTCTTAAACATTCTACTCCACAGGGCCCACGGTAGACAACGTTCCTTTAGCACATTTCAGTGTAGGTTGAGCACTTTATACATCTTTATTTCTCTTTTGTCAGAACTTCAATTTTCATTTGAAATGTTTACTATCTTAACACCTGAAGTTAAAACCTCTAAATTCAACATGCCACATTTGTTTAAGAACCCTAAAGAAAAAGACTTAAAGCCTTAAAATATTTCTTTTGGCATTTCTCCATAGTCACGGGCACGAAGCTACACACACAAAAAAACGTTTTCATTATTAAGCTATTTATAACCATTTTCATTATTAAGGACCAGGGCTAAAGTTTTGATTTTCCCATAAAATGGTCTTATGTCATTTTAAGACAGAAGAGATCACTAGGGGTATATACTCAATAATTCTTTTTAAAAAACTTTTTTTAAAGAGTGACTCTGTGTGTGTGTGTGTGTGTGTGTGTGTGTGTGTGCGCGCGCGTGTGTGTGTGTGTGTGTCTACTGGGGCTTGAACACAGGAGTCTTTTACCTCTGAGCTATACCCCTAGCTCATTTTATTTTTTATTTTGAAACAGGGTCTCGCTAAATTGCTCAGGGTCTCACTAAGTTGCTGAGGCTGGCCTCAAACCTGTGATCCTCCTGTATCAACCTCTCAAGGTCTAGGATTATTGATGTGTGCCACAACGCCCAGGAGAATGACTTTTTTAAAACCTATGCAAAGTTCATTTTTATTATATACCAAGCCTAAGACTATAGATATTAGTAAGGATTGAGTGTTATTTTTTTTTGATAGGTAGGGTTGTTTCTAGTCTACTGTGTTAGAATTATGGATTTGAGAGCTGGGCGTGGTGGCGTACACTTGTAATCCCAGTACTTGGGAGGCTGAGACCAGAGAATCCAGGTTTGCGGCCAGCCTCAGATACTTAGTGAGGCTCTCCGCAACTTATCGAGACCCTGTTTCAAAATAAAGAATAAAAATAGGGTGTAGCTTGGAGGTAGAATGCCCCTGGGTTCAATCTCAGTACTGCAGAGAAAAAAAGGAATTGTGGATTTGAGTTATTCAACAATGATTCCCTTTAAATGTAGTCCAATTGTCATAAAACTTGCTTTGGAATTCGACTTAAAAAAATAAATATCCGCCGGGCGTGGTGGCGCACGCTTGTAATCCCAGGCAGAGACCGGAGAATCACAGGTTCGCAGCCAGCCTCAGCTACTTAGTGAGGCCCTCCACAACTTAGTGAGACCCTGTTTCAAAATAAAGAATAAAACATAGGGATGGGGGTGTAGCTCGGAGGTAGAATGCCCCTGGGTTCAATCCCCAGTACCAAAAATAAATAAATAAATAAATAAAATAAAATAAAATAAATACCCTGTACTACTATTATGCAGTATTCAGTAAATTTCAATATGTGAGCAGAGTATCAAATACAGCTAGGATCGTTGTCCATGGCGTTTAATGTACACGTTAACATCTGTGGAATCCACTCTGCCAGTATTTCTGAGCTCTCCGTTGAGCTCTGTCTCTAGCCATTAAACCTTACAGGGGTGAGGCTGTGGGTCTTGTGTCTGGTGCAAGATTAAACTATAATACATATTCCAGTTATCGTTTTCTGTACCTTATTAACCTGATGCATCGGTGAACTTGAATAAGTCAATTCAGTGGAATTTTTGAAAAATGGAAATAAATATGCCTGTCAGGGTCAACACAAGGATAAAGACAGAAGACAATCTGTGAGTCCACTTTGAAGAGCGAAATCCAAGCTGCCGCTGACAGAATGATTCATATTCCAATGGGGCTGAACACTTTTTCAGAGATGCTTGTTTATTCCAGGTTAACACAAGGCCTATTGTAATGCAAGGTGACTATGTGGTTGCAATAGTCAGCTGTACCCTCTGACACTGTCTGAGCAGGCCCTGTAGGCAGCAGTGGCTCTTAGCTGATCAGACCAGTACTAGCTTGTGCCCTAGCAACTTCAAATATGTCTTGGTGATTCAGGGTCTCTGAAGAGGGACTGTAAAACCATGGCATCCCCAGCCACACACAGTAACTCAGGATGCAGTCTTGCAGTTCCAAAGCCTGAATGCTATTTGAGGAGGGGTGATGACCACCAAAGGGGTCTTGTGATTTTTGCTTTGTGAAATTGGGAAGCGTCTAATAAATACATAGATGGCGTTCTAGAAACAACTATACACTGGGTGAGAATCCCCCCTCCCTGAGAGGATGGGTGAGTGCTATATTTAGGTCTCTTGGGCCCATGTTTTAAAGGGTCAAGCGTTAACTTTTCTCAAACAATCTTTAATGAGACAAGATTAAAAAACTATCTGGTGTAGAAATTCTTCCTTCAAATGGGTGAATTCGGGAGAGAGGAGGAATTTCCCACCGTTGTAAGGTTCCCATTGGAGGTTTCTGAAGGTAGCTCCAAAATTGTCTCTCTCTGCCCTCTCCTCTCCCATTGCGTCTTCTATTGTCCTGCCCATCCGTGAAAGGATGTGAAAAAGAAATATGGGAAAGAAGAGGAATAAAGAGAAGGTAAGGTTTAGGTGCTGGAGGCGGAGCGTGCTAAACATCAGCTCTGGAGTAAGGCTGAGAAATTCTAGCAGCGTTGCTTATTAACATGGCTAATGGATCCTGAACATTGCACCCTCCACACGGATGTCTGCAGGGCTGAATGAGTGGCAGGTGGGTGGAAGGGTGAGACAGCCACCTGGGACGTGCAGGTCGGGGCCCAAATCAGAGACCGAGCTCCAACCTCCCTAATAAAAACGCTCGCCTAAGAGACACTTCCTCGCGTCCCAGGAAGTGACGATCAGCCGGGGTCGGTGTGGAGCCGCGCTCTCGGGGGGCTCGGCCAGTGCGGGGTGACCCTGACTCCCGGCTCCCCGCAGAAGGGGACTCCAGAGGGTTCACCCCAAGCCGGAGACCCCGGGCGGCGGCCCAGCATTGAAGGATGGGAAAAGTCCCGAGGAGGAGCAGGAGAGAGGTGTAGGCTCCAGAGTCGGGGCGTCCCCGCAAAGGGACCCAAGAAAAGCGGGGTGCGGGGGGGGAGGCACCACTCCCTGTCACCCCGGTCCTGCAAACCCCAAACGTGAATCACAACACACCCGGCAGAGGCTCCGGGACGGCGTACCCCGCGCGGCGGGGCGAGGAGCAGGGCTGCCCGGGGCGGGCGGAGGCGGCCCCGCATCGCTGCTGAGGGTGAAGGCGCGGCGGTGGCTGCGCGCGGCTCCTCGGTGAGCGGCGCGGGCTGCGGGCTGCGGGGCCGGGCGGGCGGGCGCCGGGCGGCGGGGATCCGCGGCGCGGGCTTCGCGCTCCGCGCTCCGCGCTCCGCACGGGCCGGGCGGGGAGGCACGCTCCCGCGCCGCGCGCCCCCGCCGCCGTGCGCGCCCCCGCCGTGCGCGCCCCCGCGCCGCGCGCTCCCGCCGCCGCTCGTCGCCGCGCCCGCCCCGCGCGGCCTGCTGCTCGCGCCGCTCCCGGCCCCTCGCCCCCGGGGCCGCGCCCAGCCACCGGCGAGACCCCGGCGCTGCCCGCCCGGCCCGGCCCGGCCCGCACGATGTCGGCGCGGACGCCATTGCCCACGGTGAACGAGCGGGACACCGAGAACGTGAGTAGCCAGGGGCCCCCGCCGCCCCGCCGCGCTCCTGCCCCTCGAGGGCGCGGCTGCCGGGACGCGGCCTCCCGGGAGGACGGGTGATGGAGGGCGGCCGGCGGGGCGGCGGGCACCGCGGTGCTCCCTCCGCATCGCTCTGTCCGTCCGTCCGCCCGGCGGAGTGTGCCCGACCACAGCCGAGGGGCTCCCGCGCCGCGCTCCCGACCTCGGTCCTTGCAGCCCGTCCCCCCGCGCGTCGCCCCCATGACTCTGCTGTTTGCAACGTTGTGTCCACATTTTGGGTCACGGGCGCCGGAGGGAGAAGGACGCGGGCTGGAAGTCGAGGCGCGTGTCTGGGTGTGCGGGAGTTCATTACTACTGAGAGCGATTCTCCCTGGCAGAGATGAGTAGAAGCATCTCACCCACCCGCGTCTAGACGTGGCCCTGGGGTGACAGCAGAGTGTTCAAAAGCCTCGCGAAACCCACTGGCTTTTTATTTTCATCCTCAAGTCCATGATGAGGATTCAGGGCAGGTTTTGCTTTCTCTCTCCTTGGAGTGTCACCAGGTGTATTGCTTGGAAGGAAGGATTTTTGGTCTGATCACATTGCCCTTAGGAGTTTTTTTTTTTTTTTATCAAGATGCAGATGTCCCTGGTGTTTAAACTCTGCAAAACTAAAAGAACAAGATAGGTGACGGTACTTCCACCTTCTGAAAAGTGCAGTTGTGTGTGTGTGTGTGTGTGTGTGTGTGTGCAAGTTCTTTTGTAGGAAAAAGCTTTTTTGTTATTGTTGTTTTTAAATCTTCATGACCTGTAAATAGGGCCTTGACTGATTTTCTGACTAGTTTTAAGCAGATAGAGGAGGGTACTAAGTTTGGTCTGCTGTCCAGAGCTCTCTGGTTGTCTGGTTAACTCATCAGCTCGCCAGTGCCTGATGTACCAGTGACTTGATAGGGTTGATAAAATAAAATAAAGAAGTGCTTTGGTGTTCCTAGACAAAAGGTATGAAAGAAAAGAGATGCAAGCTCACTTTTGAAATATTGGAGGGGGATACACACAGATAATTTAATCTTGGAGAATAGGGGAGCAGAGAAACAATACAATTATAGTAAGAGACCATTGTTAGCAGACCCATGAAGATGTTTCAGAGCATGCTTTTGTCCTCCCCAGTGTCATGCATTTAAAAGGGGAAAGATACTGTAAGGCTGCCACTATTATACTTGAAGACTTAATTTGCATCATAACTGGTAATTTTGAAAATATAATTGATGCATAATTTTGATTGAGAGATTGAAAAAGGTTAGAGAAAAGGATGAAGAATTCAAAAGTTGATTTTAAAGCCTTGTCGGTACAGGATTTTTCAAACAGAAGTTCTATAAAAATTCCTTTCATTCAGCAGTGTGAATGAAAAGTAAAACAGACCATGACCTTTGTTTTTACTAGGAAAATACTGTGTGGGTTAACCTAGGAGGAGTGGAAAAATACATTGTTTTTATTCTCTTTCAGATTTTGAATAGTATAGCTCTTCTCATACTTGATAGAATAAGGTATTTTATACAGACCTAAGGTAGCATTATAGAAAAATGCATCAAGGAATAGCACAAAATGCAGCATCACATGTAAGACCGAAAGATGATTTTAAAGCTAAGCAATAACAGTGTGATAAATTTTGTTGTGCGCACCTTCTAAACGTGATTATGCTCTATAAACTCATCGGCTCTGTTTCTGAACGTTATTTCAAAGTCATTTTTATGGTCTTGTTCCTTCTGTGTTGTGCAACTATATCTCCCTTTAGCTTACTTTACCCACATCCTAATTATCTAATTATTATGGAAAAATATATTATACTGTGTCTGTTAATTAATCAATAATAAGTATGCATTCAACTGTTTTTGAGCTTAAGGGCGATGCAGAAGCATTTAATACAAGGCCTTTCCCCTCAAGAAATGTACTCCCAAACAAGTAGTATACAGTAGAAGACAGTGTGTAAATAGGGCTAAATTTGTCTATGATTGTTCTAGGTGTTTATCAAAGGAGCCACCACTGTTGGCTATTGAATCATCATTGGAGTCCCCATTCTCTTGTTAGTAGTAAATGGTATTATCCATTCTCATCTTAATCAGTGAAACGAAGTAACAAACCCTCTTGAGTTCATATATTAATGCCAGTATGTCAGTCACACGCTTGTAATCTCAGTACTTGGGAGGCTGAGACAGGAGGATCCAGGTTCGCGGCCAGCCTCAGTTACTTAGTGAGGCCCTCCGCAACTTAGTGAGACCCTGTTTCAAAATAAAGAATAAAAAATAGGACTGGGGGTGTAGCCCAGAGGTAGAATGACCCTGGGTTCAATCCTCGGTACTGCCACCCCCAAAATGTGCATTTGTTTGTAGTTGTTTTCAGTAAAGTGGCATTTAAAAATACTTATGAAATTCTAAGTTTTTGGAATACCAAAGACAGTAGCTAAAAACACTTTATTACCCTCAGAAATTAAAGTCAATAAATACAACAATGTAAAAACCATCTTGATATTTTATTGTCCTTTTTAGTTAATGTAAAAATATCTATATGTATATAACATATTTGGATTTTTTTGTCCTTGGAAATATGTGATATTTGCCCTTCCCAATGTCACTTGTATATTCAGAATAAATTTAAAAGGGGGATGTTATAACACTGATCTCTTATGTTCTACTGCTGTGTATAGTAGAGTAAGAAAGAATTGCTTTTCTTTGAGAACATTCTGTGTGTACTTTTTCAGGAGTATTTTCTTAGATGAAGGATTTGTGTGTGCCTTGTTAATAGGGCTCAATTGGCTAATATAACGAATAACCAATCATTAACTTTTAAAGCAATAAATACTTCCTCGTGAAGTAGAAAAGACATGTTACAGATTATAGAATCCATGTAGAGTGTGTTTGATTTTAGGTTGTAAAGAGTAAGTCCAGAAAAAAATGCATATTTGAAAATGCATATTTTTTATACCATTAGGTTATACTTGGATAATTCCTGCATGGATATAGCTAATGTATTACTATTTCTTTGTGCTTTTCAGTCAAAGAACAAATTCTTTTTTTTAGTGTTTTGGAAAAAACTGATAATGCTAATTTTTGTAGGTCAAAAATGCTCTGGCCAGTTTTCTGTGTTGAAATTTTGATCAATTTTGATTTGACTAATTCTTGGGATATTTTAAAATTGACTTGGTTAGATTAAAAAATTTTTAATTAAAAAATTCTTGATGGTAAATCTTTTGATCTGAAATTCAGTAATGACTGTAATAAAGTACTTAATATAACTCAGGTGGCCTTCAGTAGTTTGTTCTAGGGGAATCATTGCTAATAGCATGGAAAGGCAAGAGGACAGATATGTCTGCTACCACCCTTGGCTTTTCTCAGTGCCCTGTGCGTCCCTCACGTGTCACAGTGCTTATCAGGTTGCAGCCTAATTGCTGCCTGACTTTGTCTCCTTTATTCTGTATTGCCAGCGCTCAGCGAGTAGTTGTAGTAGTGGTATATACGAGATCAGTGCTGCACCATACCCCTTTGAATTGTTTCATTTATCATCAAAACATGTTAGTGATATATGTAAGGGCAGCATTACCTAAGAGGCAGAGGCCTTCAGAGAGAAAGTTAAGTGACCTGCCCAAGTTTATCATGGGGATCTCTGACATCTTCCACTGTGGCTCTTGCTCTCCCTTCTGGGAGGTAGTTTGCTTGTTTCTTTTGTTTTCTCTATGAGATTTTAAAAGAACACACACTATAACGGAATGTGCATTATGAGAGGAAGAACAGGGTATTCCTTCCTTATCTCTACTTCTGAAGCTTTACTATTTTCTCTGTCTGGAGTGTCCTGCCCTTTCCCACTTTATCCCAAAGTGACAAGTCTTGTGTGACCTGGAGCATGGTTTTAACAAGACTCACGAGGTGATGGCAGCCATCATTGTTCTTCGTTGTAGCTGAACACTGGTGCATGAAAATAGTCCACACCGGTGGCCTCCAAAGTTGGCGTGTAGGACAGTGCACTGGGAGAAAAAAGTATTTAATATCTATCACTTCTCTCTGATCTATATGCTATTATTAAGTCTTCTTTAAGTCCATGTTGTGTAGAATTAGCCAAATTAGCCATGTAATGTTTAATAATAATAATAATGATAATAATAGTAACCATTAGTAGTGGTAATAATAATTATTATTATTTTTATAATTTCTTTTTCCATCTCAGACTTTGCATTGTGGGTATTTTCCTTTTTCCTGATGAACTCTTTAGAAGTTCTTTTGGTGAAGGATTGTAGATCATAAACTTTCTTTTTTTTTAATCTGAAAACATATTTTGCCCTATTCTTGAAAGACAGCTTGGCTTGGTCTGTAACTCTAGATTGATCATTTCTTTCATTGCTGAGAAGATGACATTTTATTGTCTACTGAGCCCATTGCTTCTGTTCAGATGTCATCTGCCAACTGGCAGGTGATCTTTTGTGTCTGTCTCTTTAAGGTTCTGTCTGTTGTTATAGTTCCACTGCAGTGCATTTGGATATGGGTTTCTTTTCATCCTTTTTGCTTTCTCTATCTGTGAATTCATATTTTTCATAACCTCTGGATACTTAACCAATGACTAAATTTTTTTTATTATTGCCTGGCTTCTGGTATCTCTAGTGTTTTTCTTTTTTGTACTCTGATTAGATTATATTAGACCTTAACTCCTTCATATGCCTTAACTTTGCCTTTGTTTTCTCTCTAAATGATGAGCTGTATAATTTAGTTAAATCTTTCTTCTGTGGATTCGTATCTTTCATTAGTTCTGGAAATGCATTACCTATTATCTCTTTGAATGTTGCCTTACCTCTGTTCTCCTAGTGCTTCTGGTTCTTTGGTTAGATATGCTAAAATTTCTCATTCATTCTTCTATATGTCTTAACCTCTCATTCATGTTTTTCTCCTATTTCATTGTTTCTCTGTACTACAATCTGTAGTACAATCTGCACTACAGTTACTCTATGTAATATGTTAAGATCTGTCTTTTTTTTCAGTTGCATTTAAATCTCTTAACCCATGTGTTGACTTATTTTATTGTGGTAAAAAACATCACATGAGATCTTCTCTCATAATAAAATTTTAGGTGTATAATACAGTATTTTTTAACTGTAGGCGCAAAATTGTATAGCAAGTCTCTAGAAATTTTTCATGTTGTGGGACTAAAACTTTATACCTATTGGATGGTAACTCTCCATTTCCCCTTCCCTCCAGCCTTTGGCTACCACCATTATTAAATGTCTTCAAGATTTATCAATCTTTTAATATATGACAGGATTTCTTTTTTATGGCTGAATAATATTCTATTGTGTATATGTATCACATTTTGTTTAATCACTGTCAATGGACATTTGAGTTATTTCTATATCTTGACTATTGTAAGTAATACTGCAGCAAACATGGGAGTACAAATATCTCTTTGAGATTCTGATTTCAATTCTTTTGGATAAATATCCAGAAGTAGAATCTCTGGGTCATATGTTGGTTCTTTTTTTTTTTTTTTTTTTGGTACTGGGAATTGAACACAGGGGCATTCTACCTCTGAGCTACACCCCCAACCCTATTTTATTCTTTTATTTTGAAACAGGGTCTCACAAAGTTGCGGAGGGCCTCAGTAAGTTGCCGAGGCTGGCCCCAAACCTATGATCCTCCTGTCTCAGCCTCCCAAGTACTGGGATTACAGCCTGCGCCACCACGCCCGGCTTTAGTTCTATTTTTAATTTGTTTTAATATTGTTTTCCATAGTAGCTACACCATTTTACATTCTTTTTTGGGGGACAGGGGTACTAAAGGATTGAACCCAGGTACATTCTACCGTTGTGCTACAGCCCCCCAAAGTACTGAGATTACAAGAGTGTGCCACTATGCCTGGCTGTAATGTGTTTTGAAATCAAGAAGTGTGAAGTGTTCAGCTTTGTTCTTTCTCAAAATTGTTTAGGCTATTCAGCATTCTTTGTGGTTCCATATGAATTTTAGGATTTTTTTCTATTTCTTTAAAAAATGCCATTGGAGTTTGATAGAGATTTCATTGAATCTATAAATTGTTTTGGGTAGTATAGACATTTTAATAATATTCTTGTAATCCATGAGCATGAGCTGTCTTTCTATTTATTTGTCTTTAATTTCTTTCAGCAACTTTTTTATAGTTTTCAGTATACAAGTCTTTCACCTCTTTTGACTAAGTTTGTTCCTAAGTATTTTTTTTTTTTGGTGTTTTTGTAAATGGGTTTGTTTTCTTGATTTCCTTTTCAAATAGTGCCCTGCTAGTGTATACACACACAGCTGATTTTTCTGTATGTTGATTTTGTATCCTAGAACTTCCCTGAATATGTTTATTAGTTCTGACAGGTGTGTGTACTTTATACTTGCTTTATACTTGCTTTCTATTTGGATGCCCTTTATTTCTTTTCTTGTTTAATTGCTGTGGCTAGCACTTTGAGTACTATATTGAATGGAAGTGATGAGAATGACCAGTGGCCATTTTTCCTGGTCTTAGAGGAAAGCTTTGTTTTCCAACATTAAGTATGATGCTGACTGTGGACTCTTCATACATGTTCTTTATTATGTTGAGGTGATTTCCTTCTGTTCCTGTCTGGTGAGTATTATCATGAAATGGTGCTGGATCTTGTCAAATGCTTTTTTTGTGTCTGTTCAAATGATCATGGGATTTTTTTTTTTTTGCGGTACCGGGGATTGAACCCAGGGGCGTTCTACCTCCGCGCTACACCCCCGGCCCTATTTTTTATACTTTATTTTGAAACCGGGTCTCACGAAGTTGCGGAGGGCCTCACTAAGTAGAGAGAGAGAGAGAGAGAGAGCGAGCGAGCTGAGGCTGGCCGCGAACCCAGATCCTCCGGTCTCCACCTCCCAAAGTACTGGGATTACAAGCGTGCGCCACCACGCCTGGCTGGGATTTTTTTAATGTAGTGTATCACACTGATTTTCTTTTCTTTTCTTTTCTTTTCTTTTCTCTTTTTTCTTTTTTCTTTCTTTTTTTTTTTTGGTATTGGGGTTTGAGCCCAGGAACATTCTACCTCTGAGCTACACCCCCTGCCCTATTTTATTTTATGTTTTGAAACAGGGTCTTGCTAGATTGCTGAGAGTCTCACTACATTGTTGAGGCTGTCCTCAAACCTTTGATCCTCATATGTCAGCCTCCCAAGTACTGGAATTATAGGCGTGCGCCGCCACGTTTGGCTCACACTGATTTTTGTATGTTGAACTATCCTTTAATCCCAGATATAAATCCCAATTGGTCTTGGTGTATGAATCAATATGCTATTGATTTTGGTTTGCCCTTTTTTTTGTTTGTTTTGAGAACTTGTGCATCTATATTCATTAGGCATATTGACATGTAGTTTTCTTGTAATATCTTTTTAAGGCTTTAGTATCAAGGCAATGCTGGCCTAATAAAATGAGTTAGGAAGTATTCTCTCCTTTCCATTTTTTTTTTTTTTGGTACTGGGGATTGAACCCAGGGGCATTCTACCTCTGAGCTACACCCCCAGCCCTATGTTTTATTCTTTATTTTGAAACAGGGTCTCACTAAGTTGCGGAGGCGTCACTAAGTAGCTGAGGCTGGCCGCGAACCTGTGATCCTCCTGTCTCAGCCTCCCAAGTACTGGGATTACAAGCGTGTGTCACCAGGCCTGATCCATTTTTTTTAAGAGTTTGAAAAAGATTGATGTTAGTTCTTTCTTTCTTTTTGTACCGGGAATGGAAACTATCCTCGGGCTACACCCAGCCCTATTTTTAATTTTGAAACAGGGTCTCATTAAGTTGCTAAGAGCCTCACTAAGTTGCTGAGGCTGGCCACGAACCTTTGATCCTCCTCTCTCAGCTTCCCAAGTACTGAGATTACAGGCCTGCGCTACCATGCCTGGCTAATTCTTCTTTAAATGTTCAGTAGAATTCATCAGTGAAGCCATCTGGTCTTGAGCTTTTCTTTGTTAGAAGGTTTTTGATTATTGATTAAATCTCTTTACTAGTTATAGATCTGTTTATATTTTCTGTTTCTTCATAATTCAGTCTTGGTAGGTTTATTATTAGGGTTCTCCAGAAAAACACAGCCAGTAGAATATATAGAGATATATAAGAGGAGGTTAATTATGGGAGTGAGGTCATACATTTATAGAGGCTAAGACGTCCCAGTATGCCTGCTAAAGAACATCTCTGCAGACTGGAGAACCAGGAAAGCATGGCTTGATTCAGTCTAAGTCCAAAGTCTGGAGGACTGGGAGCTTCATTGTCCAAGAGCAGAGGATGATGGCTGTCCCAGCTCAGGAAGAGAGAGTTCTCCCTTCCTCTACCTTTTTGTTCTAATTAGTCACTCAGTGGATTGAATGATGCCTGCCCACATTAATGAGGGCATATTCTTTGCTCAAACTACTGATAGAAATGCTGATCTCTTCCAGAAAACACCCTCATAGACAACCCAGAAATAAGTTTTAGCAGTTATCTGAATTAACCATCACAGTAGGTTATGTTTCTAGAAATTTATCTATTTCCTTTGTTATCCAATTTGTTGGCATATAATTATTAATGGTAGTTTCTCTTATAATTCTTTTTATTTCTCTGTTATCAGTTGTAACATCTCTTCTTTCATTTCTGATTGTATTTATTTGAGTCCTTTCTTTTTCTTAGTTTAGCTAAAAGTTTGTCAATTTATTGATCTTTAAAATAAAAGCTGTTTTATTTTTCTGTTTCCTATTCTTTGTTTCATTTATTTCTGTTCTAATCTTTATCATTTTCTTCCTTCCTTTGTGCTTAGTGTGTTATTTTTCTCATTCTTGAGGCATAGCATTAGATTGTTTATTTGAACTATTCCTTTTTAAATGTAGGTGAATTTTTTTGGTACCAGGGATTGAACCCAGGGACATTCGACCACTGAGTTAAACTCCCAGCCCTTTTTATTATTATTTTTTTTTTGAAACAAGGTCTTGTTAAGCTGCTGAAGGTCTCACTAAATTGTTGAGGCTATCCTCGAACCCGTGATACCCCTGTCTCAGTCTCCCAAGTATTGGGGTTACAGGCATGGGCCACCATACCCAGCTAGTAGGTGATTTTTAATGAAGTCATTATAAACTTCCCTCTTAGGACCATTTGTGCTGCAGCCCATACATTTTGGTATGTTGTATTTTTGTTTTCATTTGTATTGAGATATTTCTAGTTTGCCCTTTGATTTTTTCAATTCACTGGTTGTTCAAGAGTGTTGTTTCATTTCAACATATTTATGGATTTTTCAGTTATCCTTCTGCCATTTATTTCTAGTTTCATATTATCATAGGTAGAAAAGATACTTGGTATGATTTTGATCTTACATTTGTGTGTGTGTGTGTGTGTGTGTGTGTGTATGTATGTGTGTTACTGGGATTGAACACAGGGTCATTCTACATTTGAGCCATACCTCCAGCCCTATTATTTATTTTTTATTTTGAAACAGGGTCTTGCTAAGTTGCTGAGGCTGGTCTCGAACCTGTGATCCTCTTGTCTCACCTTCCCATTATGGTGCTTGCCTTTAATCCCTACAATAAGACTCAACTAAGCCGATTTAGTTGAGTCTTATTTTATTAATCCATTCAGGTATTCCATGCCTTTTGATTGGGTTATTTAATCTTTTCATTTAATGTAATTAGTGACAGAGACGGACTTAATGCCGTTTTGTTAGTTGTTTTGTCTGTCTTGTAGTTCTTTTGTCTGTCCTGTTCTCTCTTGCTTTCTTCCTATGTGTTTCTTTTATTTTTGTATTGGCATCTAGAGTATGTCAGGTTCTGTCAGCATCCCAAACTAGTCCCTCCAGCAGTTATATTATAGAAAGTGGACTTAGAAGAAATGACAGATTGGTCCTTTTGTAGGTGATGACAATAGCAGAAAATATCAGAGACTTGTTTGGAGATAATAAGGTAACGTATGCAGCATGTGTGGGTGTGAGATGGAAGGGGGGACAAGGAATTCCCTTCCTCCCCAGCCTTTGTGGTTAAGCATGGGTGGGGGGAAGAGGAGATGACTACCAAAAAAGGAGTTCACTACACAGTGCCTTTGGTTAGAGGCTGAGTTTTTCTTCTGGGAAAGTGTTTTTCAGTACTGTTTTGATCACCTTATCACTTTAGTTCAGGGAGTAAACAGAAGCTGAGAAACAGCCCCAAGTTCTAGTGAGCCGCCGGTGGCGGATATGGTAACAGGTTTATTAGCATGGCTGCCGCTCCCTGTGGGATCAGCAGTGAGGCTTTCACAGCTTGAAAAGAGGGTTTGCTTTTATTTCCTTTTCTGTTTGCTTCATCACAGTTGAAGACAATGGGGATACTAAGGCAAAGGAAACCTGTTCCCTCCTCTAAGCGACTCAGAGCCTCAAGAGGGAGAGAGACACAGACAAACAAGTGCAGTAGAGAGTTACAGTTCCTTGTCATCTGACTGATCAGAACACTGAACAAAGAAGGAAGGGGAGGCAGGGTCCGTGCTCACGCGGGCGGCCCACAGACTAAGGCTTGAGAGAGAAGAGCGCCTTTGCCAAGTTGGCTCTGAGGGAAGTTGAGTTGGTGGAAGAAGAGGGCACTGGGATGAAGGAGCATTGCACATCAAGTCCCTGAGTGTGACCTCGACCCTAGAGGAGGGCAGCTCGTGAGAGGACTCCTGGGAGAGTAGGCAGGGCCCCGCGTGCCTTAGCAAGAACTGTCCCTGAGGCCGCCGCAGTCCTTGGAGGATGTAAGTGGAGGTCAGCACGATTAGATTTGTATTCTCTGTGAGTCTGCGTGTTTTAGGAACATTCCAGTTTTCAAATTCAGTGGGCTGCTTTATCATGGTCCATGAAAGAGCTTTTAATATAACATTTATAGCACTATATATGGCAAATCGGGGAAGGATTTGGTAAAGGGGAGGTGATAGGTGGGGGGGGCTAGTGACAATGACTCTTGACCAAACTGAAATTAGGCTCCCCTGAGCCTTCCCAGCTAAGCCTTGACCTTGGCCTTGTATGCCCATTCTGTGAGATACCACCCTTGGTATCTGGTCACCCTTGATATCCCCCCGTCGCGTCTCCTCATAGTAATTTTCCATCTGCTGACCCCTCACTCCGCTCCTTGCCTGCAAGTCCCCAGCCGTTTCTGCTATATTTAGAGTTCAACTTGATCTCTCTTCGCTATTACAATAGTTTTGAATAAGTCTTCTTTACTGTTTTAACAAGCACCAGAGGAGGAGTTTTTCTTTAATACCAGTGAAGAAAAGATTGACATTTCGTGATGAAATCTACAAATAGCACTGTGAGGGCATGTGTTGGGAGGAATGTTCAAGAAGCCGAGAGTAACCATAAAGCAGTCAGTGGACTAGAAAGAAGACTTTTCTAGACTTAGGGCAGAAGAATAGGGTGACATGAAGGGTCAGTGCTAGAATTGGTGATTCATTGTCCTTTAACGTCCTTCTATCATGCGGTGTTCATCTGTGGTGAATATAGTCTAGACATAAGTGGGGAGATGATCTCGCTGCTGCTCTGTGCTGATTTAGGTTTGTCTTTCTATCACTATCTCTTAGCTTCAGGTACCTTAACAGGGGCATTTCTGCTTTTCAAAGATAGCCTCTAGTGTCTTAATAATAATGCAAAGAGTAAGAGCCTAGGAAGAGAAGTTGGAAAGCTATGTTGCTAATGAGTTATCTTGGCCCTAGTCTTCCTCTTTATGACTCGTATTGGTACATCTCTTTTTGGTATTTACTTATAAACTGTCTTGCATATTTTTCTGTACAGAAATAATTAACTGAGTAGCGCTGCTAAATCATGTCATTCATCCTCCTGGCCACTCTAAATTCTTTCTGTTTATTGCTTAAATGCCACAAAGGAGAAGAAAATAAAGACTGTACCAGTGACTACTTGTTTAACCCTGAGGAATTGGCTTTCCAGTGTGTGTGTGTGTGTGTGTGTGTGTGTGTGTGTGCGCGCATGTGTGTGTGTGTGAGTGTTTAGAGGAGGGCAGTGCTGGGAATTAAAACAGGGCCTCATGTATGCTAGACAAACTGTAACACTGAGCCACACACCAAACTCTTTAGTGAATTCTTAACTACCAGTGCCCAAAAGGTAGGAGGAAAGTTTCTAACAGAGGAGTTGGCCCTGGCTTGATTGATCACTTGCACCTTTCCCTCCCCAAAGGAGAGAAAAAACCCAGGTGAGGAGAGAATATGTCAAGGGTCAGACTCCACTCCTCTTCCCACCAGAATCCAGTATTTGTCGTATTGCTAATTCTGCTTTCTGTTGCACTTTGTGACAGGGCTTTTAAACTGTACCATAATTTTCGTAAGCCTGTCGCACATACAATGCTTCAGACTCTTTGAGACCAAGAATTCTTACTTACTAATTGCCATATCAAGCAAACAATGGCGCCTGCGGATTGCAGAATTGCTTGCCATGCTGGATGCTGGATTAAAATCAGCAAGAATGTCAGTAAAATACATTCCCCTTCCTACAGTATTGTAGCACAGTGCTATGTACATAGTACCAACTTAGGGGATGTTTAATAAATATATACAGTTAAAATTCACTCATTCTTTGGAAATAGTGAAATACTTTAAAAATTGGAGGTGATGAAAGATAGACACCAGTATGCCTTTTAAAATTCTCTTCACTTTTTATAAACTCAGGTGTATTGGAGATTCCCCTTCTCACATTCATGAAGTCATCAGTTAAAATTTCAATGTACTTCAAAAACTGTATTTAGAAAGTGTGTTGATATTTAAGTTGATATGATTATTAGTTTATATTAGAGAATAATTGCTGGCTTTTGCTAGATTTCCTTAATGTATCTGAACTGAAGGTCTTAGAATAAAGCTTAGACTACTAGAGTGTTAAATCAAATTAATGATTTAAAGAACAAGCATCCATTGTAATTTCTGGCATGAGTTTGCTATAACACTCTGTACTTGTGGGAATGAAAGAACTAGGAAGTTTCGAAAAGAATTTAATACCATATTTTTAGATATAATTTAGATGTTTTCTTTTATTCTCTGGAGACTCAAATGCGTTAGCTTGTAGAGTCTTCTGGAGAGCTGGAGTGAATGCCTTCCCAGAGAAGCTTTTTGAGTGTAGGGGATATCTTAGGGAGGAGTGCCTCTAAAATAAAAATACAGGCTCAGCGTCTCCGTCTCCTTGTCTGCCTCCTGTACCTCAGCCCTAGGGGCCTTTGTGTGGGGAACGTACACTACAGCCCAGGTACAGAGGTGGTGAAACTTACTGGTTAAGAGGTGTCCATCAACAGATGAATGGATCACAAAACTATGGGATATGTACACAATGGAATTTTACACAGCCACAAAGAAGAACAAAATCACATCATTTAGGGAAATGGAGAGAACTAGAGAACATCATGCTAAGTGACATTAGTAAGTCACTAAGAGTAAAAAATCGGATCTTCCCCCTAATCTGTGGGAGCTAGATAGAATGGGACTTAGAAGGGACTTAGAAGGGAAGAAGAAGAAATCTTTAGATGGACAAAGAAGGTGACCTAACTGAAGGAGTTG
>PVJS01021880.1:17606-31184 GCA_004027185.1 Glis glis
ACTATAGCACATGATGTACATACACAAACCTATAAGACTCAATCACTATCCGGAGCATGAAAGGGAGGGAAGGGGGAGGGAATAGGGTGGGATTGGAGGGAGGGCTAAATGTGCAATGTGTGCATGTATGATGTTCATACCCTGACATATATCAAAATGTATAATTACAATGCACCAATAAATGAACATAAAAAAAAAAAAGAGCACGTGCTCCGTAGCTAGACTCTGGGTTAAAATCCCAGATCTGCCATTTATGACTCATGACCTGGGAAACCACTTCACTTCGTTATGGCCAGGTTCCTTATCTTTTAGGGGAGTAACAGAAGTGCCTACTTTATAGGGTTGATGGGAGGTGTAACTAGTGGAGCGCATGTAATGCTCTCAGGACAGTGCCTGGCACCTGGTAGGAACTATGTAAGTACTAGCTGCCACTGTTGCTTTTGTTAATAATAATATTACTATTATACTCAGATTAAGGTTGTAAGATATACATTTATGTCAAAGTTTTAAGTATATCTCAAGGTTCTGGGGTTATACATGATTTTCACTTTTTAAAAAAGTCTGTATTTTAAGTCATGGGTTTATATTTTTATGCCCAGAAAAATACTAAATTTACAATGCGAAGTGTTACTTTCAGGCTTACTGGAATGCTTGCATTAAGTGGAAGAGAGCCAGGTTGGAAGCTGAATTATCTGCAGGTAGCTTGGTGAATAGGGAATTAGATCAGGGTTCAGAGGAGGGAAGTTGTTTAGTGCCTGGACATTCTTTGTGGAAATAGACATACCTGGGTGTTGTACAATGTTTGAGAGCCCAAACTTTGTAGGTAAGATATCTCTGGGGTTTATTTTCAGCTCATCCATTTATAAGGTCTATAACTTTGGGTATGTTCCTTATCTATAAAATGATGATAATACATATCTGGTTGGATGGTGATTGGTTTAAATTATTAGGTTTATATAACATACTTTGCAGTAGCAGGTGCTCAGCAGTGGTACCAAAGAAACAAGGAATCAGAACCAAGGTGAAAAGGAAATTCACAGTTGCTGATCAGAATTTCTTCCTCTTACCCCACAGTAATGAAAGTACATAATGAGACTGGTGTTCTTGGGGCTTCCCTTTTCCCCATATTTACTGTTTTCTTTATGTTAATTCTTGCCTTCATTCTTGATGCTGAATATAAATATACTTGAATTTATTACTGCCTTAAACATGCTAATGGAATCTCTCTCCTGAGACTACATTGACTTCACTGAATCCAAATATAAAGACGAGTCTTAAGTCAGGGATTTACAGATTACAGATAATTTTGATAATGTCATTGTATATGCTGGAATCTAAATATTTTTCTACTGTCGTCTTTTCTGGATCTTAATGCTTATATTTTTGCCCCCTTAGAAATTATAGGTAATAGCTTGATGAACAGGGTTTTAGTGGGATTATGAGATGTTCTTCTAATTCTGTATTTGTCCTGCTTCTCTTTAAGGAAAGGTATTTCTCCTTAACTGTCTAACAACAATGCTTGATAGGTATTTTTTTTAATTTGGAGGAATTAATTTCACCTTAGTTAAGTTTATATAATAGTGACTTAAATTGCAAATATCAAAAGTAAGAATATTGTAATTTAACTCATATTATTGCATCAGAGTTTAGCCAGGGAATCAGAATCCTATGAGCAATATAGTTGCTGAGTGTCTCACTAAGTTGCTGAGGCTGGTTTTGAACCTGCGATCCTCCTGTCTCAGCCTTCCAAGTACTGGGATTACAAGCATGTACCGCTGTGACCGGCATAGTGAGGCTTTTTTTTACTGTGAGATTAGGATTACACTTACTCACAGCTGTGGGAACTGGTTAAGCATTCTGTGTATGGTTGCTGATTCAGGGTCTGGTAGTAAGAGGCTGAAATGTACAAGGCCAGGAGTCATGTAGGAAAGGAAGATGAATGTGATGTGAAGGAAAGTAAGTAAACATGGGAACTTATTCCTGTCTCACTGATTTCCATCTTCTGAGATGGGTGACCTGCAAAGTAAGCTGGTGCCCTTCATCAGAGAGTTGCCCATGCACCTGGATCAGGATTCTGATACTGGATTCTGAAAAGCTAAAGCAGGCGATCCAGTAGGAACTAAAGCAGGTGTTGCAGTAGGAGCTGACGGAACTATGAGGTCTGGCTGCTGCTCCATGCCCGTAGGATGTGCCAGTGTGTCAGTTAGGTCAGATGTGAGCTCTGGCTGTCTGACCCTGCACTGACCTTCAGAGCATATGCATGGCCCCTGTTTTCATATATCTGCTTTCTAAATCTTGTGCAAATTCCTCTAGTGGCCAGTTCTAACCAAGGACCATAGGAAGAAGGAAATTCTGGGAAACAGTTCCCACTTAGCTTACTCAACACCCTAGAACCCATCATGGCCCACGCATTGTCAGTTTGGCTGTCCCTTTTAATCATGGGATGTAGCCGCACTTTTCCACCATGTGTAACTTCCAAAGAAAGATAGTGGCAAATTATTTTGCCTAACATGATGTAGCTATCCTAGATATACCAGAAACATCCAATTCTCTCCTCAAGGGAAGATACAAAGTTCCTCTGTTCATCTTTGGGTCATGTTCATTTTTTTTTCTCAGTCATACTCACCTTTTTATGCCCTATAACTTCAATGTTAACGTGAAAAGTTAATGTTAACAATTTAACATTGGATGAGAGGGAAATGGGAAGAGAAATAAAAAGGAAGAAAAGAATTGGTTAATATGTACCCAAGTATATTCATACAAGAGTAAGGAATAAATCCTCCTAAGTATTAAAGTCCTTGTTTCTACAGCTGGTCACATGATTGTCGATGGTATTTCTAATTACCTTCGTCTACTAATTATTCCATATTCCCTTTGCTCTCAGCAAACACTTCCGCTGATTATAGTTCCTTGCTGATGAAGTAACCCAAACCTTCATTCCTGAAGAGTCTGGGCCATCAGAAGTCTTGCTTATATTGGGTTAGTGTAATTTTTGCTGACTTACCTTGGGACATGAAAGTAAGAAGAGATACCCCAGAGGAGTTTCTGCATTTTATATATATCCTACTTATGTCATTATGTAATAGCAACGCGGTTTTCCCTTGATAGTCAGATCAGTCACCCCAGCCAGTATGGAAATCTCCTTCTTTGCCTATTGATTCACTCCATGAACAAATCTCAACTTGCAGTTTAATGGACCATTATTGTGATACCTAGTAGAAGCATTTCTTCCCTGGGTACTAAGACTTCTAGAAACAGCAAAACCCAAAGTTGCAAGGACTAGGAAAAAAATTAACCATTGGATCCCTAAGGGTAATTAGTAAAAGGAATTTCTCTCTCTTGATTTCTGGGTCTGTGAATCCTGACTATGGGAGAAATAGAACCATATATTAACTAGTGATTCAGAGTACATGTTGCATCCTGGAGGACTTTACTCCTGCTCTACAAGGTGCTGCCACCCAGATGGCATTGTAAGAGGATCTTCAAAAGGCCATTCCAGTGTTTTACTAAGCCAGCTGCTTCAGAGTATTGGGAAATAGAGTAAGATTGGGGAATTCTCCAAGCATGAGCCCATTTTCATGCTTCATTTGCTATAAAATGAGTACCTTGCTTAGAATCAATGCTGTGTGGAATACTATGATGGCAGAAAACACCATGATGGTAAATTCTGGAAGTCTACCAATGGAGGTTTGGGAATAAGCATTGTGGACAGAGAAGGCAAATCCATTTCTACAGCAAGTGTCTATTCCAGTGAGAATAACCAATGAGAATAGACAAAGCACTGTCTTTTCTTTTATGGAAACAGCCCAACATAATCAACCTGCCACCCGGTACCTGGCTTACAGCCGCCCCTCCACTCCCAAGGAATGAAGGCATTTGGGGAGCTCAGTATTATTCTTTGCAGTTGACAGATTAGCCTCGGGGAATGTTAGCCCATGTTGCTAGGCCCACACACAGCCTTCATCCCTGCTGACATGGCTGCTTTGTTCATGAGGCTGTTGGGCAAGGGTGGGTGATTGGTTCATATAGCATGGGTCGTTGTTTTGAATAACACAACTATCTCCACATGCTCTGCTTTTTCAGGGAGATTTATTCACCTTCTTCTTCATTTTTTGGTACTGCCTGTTGAACCCGAGGGCTTTCTGCCACCTAGCAACACCCCCAGCCCTGTTTTGTTTTTTATTTTGAAATAGGGCCTCTCTAAGTTTCTGGGCCTCAAACCTACGATCCTCCAGTCTCAGCCTCCCAAATACTGGGATTACAAGCATGTGCCACCACACCAGCTCACATATTTCTTTGTCGTGAATTTTCAAATCATTTTAATTTTCTAAGGCCTTGATCATTCAGCCAAGCCATTGGCACCAGTCTATGAATGTCTATAGATCCAAGCTTCGTATTCTTTCCGTTTCTTTGCAAAATAAACAACCAAGTGCACTGCTCAAAAGCTCTTCTCGTGTGAATTTTGTCTTCACCACTCTTCCTCTTCTTATTCCTCCCCATATGTGGCTGTAGTGCTCCCCAGCGGTTCCCTTTGGGGTAGTAGCAGCATATTATGCAAAACCAACTATAAACAAAGCTTGGATTTTTCTTTCTTCATCAACTGGTCCAAGGGAATGCCCCATGAGGCTGTAAGTATGAATTTTGACAGAATAAGGAAAGTAGCAGGATAGCAGGAGTGTGGGTTGCATCCCATGCAGTGTCCCTTGCGGCTTCAGGACTTGCTCAAGCCTTATCTAAAATATATAGCACTCCCACTTAGCAGTGGAAGGTGGCCCTGCATGCCCAGCATGTGGCTTGACAAGTCAGGCAACACCCAGGTCATAATGGGCAGCTTGTGTTGAATGGTAACTTGGTGGCTTACAGTCAACTGTTCAGTCAGTGGCAAACCAGCAGTGGTGACAATCCGCTCAAAACATGAAATCCCAAACGCCATGATCCTGAATGTGGGAATCCCTAAAACCCAAAACCACAAAAATCACAATCCTGGAAGATTAAAGTCCTGCATGTTAAAATCTCAAAAGCTGAAATCCCAGAAACCACAATTTCTATTTAAAAAAAAAGATACACCATAGGGATAGAAAGCCAAATTCTGAGGAAGAGATTTGTGCATTTTGGGTTGTTTGCAGGATAGTTGCATCAAGTTAGGTGGAATGAATACCTAGAAACTTGATTCCATGTAAACATACATCATATATCTGGATTGGCATTCCTTCTAGCTTATGAAATTGCAGGAGCTTTAATGAATTAAAGCTATGCATGTCTCGAAGAAGCTGGAACAGTTACTGATTGGATGGAAAATAATTATGTGCAGGGTAGGATAAGAAAACACGCAACAAGTGTTTGATCACCAGTATTGTTTCTGCCAAATTTGTGGTCTGTATATGAATGCATGTGGAATGGATTTCCTAATACACAAACACCACAGAAGCATGGCACAGAAGATGGGAAAATTTAATAGGGAATGCTCATGTCATTGTATATAGAATCACAGAAGAATTTCAAAAGAACAGTGCCACGTAGAAAATGAATGTGAGTGTAGTCTCTGAGGAGAGCTATGCCCTAAAAGTAAAAAGGCCACTATTGATCACAATGTAAGAATTCAAAATATAGTTAATGACAGTGGAAACCAGCCAACTCATATGGACTACTTCCATGCAATTGCCCATAATCTGTTCCTGTAATACACTTTTTCATGTGTCAAGTTTTCTTGTTTTAGTTTTATTTTCTTTCTCATTTTTTGTGTTGTAGTTTTTTCCTCACTATTTTAAATTTTAGTATTTTTTTAGCAATTTGCTGTGCTATATATTTTATCTTAGCATCATTTCTGATACTTCAGATATAAATTATGTAAAAACTTTTATAGAACTCTCCTTTGTTTTATACACTTTTTACAAATTTGACTCCATGAAAGCACATTATCACAATTTTCAATTTCTGTGTAAGCATTTTGTATGTATGTAAAAATGCTGAAACTTTCTCAGTAAATAAATGTCCTTTTTGTACATCTGCATTTGTGCAAGATAAACTTCCTTGAAATCTCAGCTCTTTGGGCAACTGCACATGACCCATCAAGGTCTTTTTTTTTTTTTTTTGCTACTTGAGATTGAACCCAGAGGTATTCTACCTCTTAGCTACACCCCATCCCTTTTTACTTATCCATTTTATTTTATTTTTTGTCTTGAAACAGAGTCTCACTAGGTTGCTGAGAGTTGCTGAATTGCTGAGGCTGGTCTCGAACCTGTGATCTTCCTGTCTCAGTCTCCCAAGTACTAGGATTACAAGCATATGCCACCACACCTGGCCCCATCAAGGTTTTGAATCAGTCTCATCAAAAACATAGGTTGTCCATCACAGTACTTCAACTTACCAATCGTAAGGATATGTATTTATACACTTTGCTTCTTGACCTGTTTCTTTATGAGTAGTTTATCCACTCATAACTTTTATGCCTGTGTAATTGTCATTAGTATACTAGAGTGCTTATGCTTGCAAAAAATATGAATGTTATTATTGCGCATTATATAGTCTATGAAGTGTTCTGTCATTTTTTGTTTCTCAGATAAATTCCCTTTAAATATAAATAAATGTCTTTTAACAAATTTTTAATAAATATTTTTTTCCAGAATTTTATTACTAGAATTTTGGTCTTTTGGGAATTTAGGGATTTCTTCAACATTCTAGATTATGGCATTCAGGATTGTGTTTTGGAGACTATGGCCCACACCCTAGTATCTGTTTGTGCAAAAGAAAACAAAGGATGGTGTACCTTTGCTCCAGAATCCTGAATGTCTGTGCTGTGATTCACTATGCGGGCCCACCAGAGGCTCGAAGCTAGTTTTCCATCTACCACAGACACTGCCTTGATGTACCAGTGAGTGTAAGTGACAGAGCTGCTTCTATAACAACCTAGGCCTGTTGCAGAACCCTGTTATTCTTACCCCCATTCAAAACTGGCAGGTTTTTGGATTTCCTGTAATGGTAATAAAGTTTATATTACCTTCAAACCCAAAATATGTGTCTCTTTCCAGATGCAGCAGTATATTCTTCATCCTGGAAAGAGATATTTCAACATGTGCCAGACCACTAGACTCCTAGGAATTTCACCAAGGAGACAGGCCCCTGGATTTTCGTGGGGTGTATTTCCCACCCTGTGGCATGCTTGTGTCTTATCAAGGTGTCCGGAGTAGTTGTTACTTCCTGCTCACTGGATCCAGCTAATAATATCATCAACATAATAGACCAGTGTGATGTCCTATGAAAGGATTAAAGCCCCTGTGGGCTAGATCACTGGTTCTCAGTGGAAATACTGGCATCCAGTGAGTAGAAGCCAAAGGTGCTGTTAAACACCCTATGATGCACAGGTCAGTTTTCAACAAGAAAGAATTATCTGACTCAAAATGTCTGCAGTGCTGAGGTTGAGTAACCCTGGACTAGACTGTGACACAGGCTGGAGGTGTGGAGTCACCCTGAGGTAGGTTAGTGAATGAAGCAACTAACTGCTTCAGGTGATCTTTACTAACAAGTATAGAGGGGCAAAAAGCATTCACCCAGTCAGTAGCTGCACACTGTGTGCCAGAGGATGTATTGATTGAATCTAGCAAGGAAACCACATCTAGGCATTACCAGCTTATGAAGTTTTGATAACTTCTTGCCATTATCCAAGTTTCATCTCTTCTGCATAGGCCTAATAGGTGAGTTGAATGGGGATGTGGTGGGAATTACCATTTCTGCATTATTATTTTTTTTTTTTTGGTAGTGGTACTGGGAATTTTGAGCCTGGGGGAAGGGTATTCTACCTCTGAGAAACATCCCTATCCCTATTTTATTTTAAAACAGGGTCTCACTAAGTATCTGAAGGCCTTACTAAGTTGCTGGGCTGGCCTCAAACCTACAATCCTCCTGTCTCAGCCTCCCAAGTACTGGGATTACAGGTGTATGCCACCATGCCCCGCCCCATTTCTGCATCTTTTAAATTCTTTGTGGTGGCACCAATCTCTACACTTTTCCCAGGAAGCAATATTGCTTTTGGCTTACTTTTTAGTAAGCCCAGGTAGTTCTAATGGCTTCTGCCTGCCATTTCCAGAATAATAAGGCTTATTTCACAGGCCAGGGAATGATTATAGGGGTTCTGGCATATAACTGAGTATGTGCATTCGTGGACCCCCTGGTTCCACTGTCAACTTGCCCTGGTCCAAAAGTTCATCGATCATCAGACTTCCATAAGCTTCTGCCCTAAGTAGTAGAGCACATTGGAGTTGGTCTCCAGGAGTTATTACTAGTTTGGAGACAGCTTAGGTTTTTCCCCTTCATTCCCATTGTGTAATCACCTAATAAGTTGTCACAGTTCCCTTTGGGGAAAGCTAGAAGAAAGATTTACAGTATGTATTCTGGGGTAGATAGCAGTGTCCTTCAAGGTTACTTAGCCTTCCCTTCATTCAAGGGACTGTGGGTCTTTGAAGTAACTCAAGTCTGAGAGTAGTTTGAGGGGCTATGACTAGATTTACATTTTAAGTCATAATATCAGCTGCCAAAGTACCTGACCTAGACCTAAAGCATAACATTTGCTTTCCAAGTCTTATAGAAATTTTACTTGTGGGAAAGGATAAATCAGAAGCATGTAGGGGAGGGAAATGGAAAACATAGTTGCAGCTTATCTAAATTGATGTACAAAACTGTCAATTATGTTGAGTATACAGAAGTCATTACCACTCATATTGACTATGGATAATTCAACTTTTCAAGCTGATCTGTGTTGCGTATCAGTTATTGCCTCAGTTTAATTACCAGTGTGGAACAAACAAGTCAGGGCTTTTGAGTGGCTGCAGAGGCTGTGTACAAGTCCAGGGGCACCATTCACACTGATTAGAATGTGACAGGTGGGGGTAATATCCAAGATGGCGATGGAATAGGAGGCCCTGAAAGAGCCTGTCTCAAAATCGACTTGGGGGCTCAGAACTGAACAACATCCCACAGCCATAGAAGAACCAAAACCCAATATCCAGTAATCCGGGTATGACTACACAGACACAGAGTCTACCAGCTACAGAATCACACAGAAAACTGTAATCACGTGTTGGCAGGATCAGTAAGGAGCCATCTTCCCCTGGATGCTACAGCCAGGTCTAAGAGCCCCCCTACCTCTCCACCAGCAAATCGGGAGGAGGAACTGGAGCAGAACTCTGTGAGTGGTGGGGCCATCCCAGCAGCAGATCGTGAATACCCTTCAAAGGCTGCCCTAGCGCAGGCTCCTGCCAGAGCCGCGTACCTCCCCCACCGCACTACAAGCCCACATGATCCCCAACACCAGCGCATAGGACCCCCATGTCAGCCAAGACCTGGGCGGCCCTCTGCGCCCTGTCTTGGACTCTGGCGCCCTCCTGTGTGACCCGGGCAGTCCTCCGCACCCTGTCCTGGCCAGCCGTGCCATCCCGCGTGACCTGGGCGGCCCTCCGTGCCCGGCCTCAGAATCCAGTGCCCTCCTGCGCGACCCGGGCGGCCCTCTGCGCCCTTCCCCGGATTCTAACACCGCCACCAGAGACCCAGGTGGCCCTCCACGCCCCACCTCGGACCCCCACACCCTCCAGCTGGTGCTGCTACCCAAGACCCAAAGCCTGCACCTCTCTCACCTGCGAGGGAGCCTCTATGCTGTGCTTCAGAGCCCGGATACCCTCCAGCGCTGCCACCCAAGACCCGTGCAACCCTGTGCACCGCCTCAGAACCAGGGCACACTCCGGCACTGCCACCTGAGATACAGGAGCCCGCACACCTTCCTGGAACCCGCGCGTGGTCCTCTGTGCCGTGCCTCAGCGCCCGTGCACCCTCAGGGGCCGCCACCCGATACCCAGAGTCCGCACCCCCTCGGCCCACACGAGATACTCAGCACTGCTCATCAGAGCCTGGGCAACCTTCAGCGATGCCTCCCAACACTTGGAGCATGTGTGCATCACTTGGGGCCCAGGCGACCCTCAGCACCCGTGTCTTGGAGACCAGCCACCTTCTGTCACCATCACCCACGCCTCGGAGCACACATCCAACACTGTGCCTCGAAGTGCACCTCACATGCCAACAACTGAGCTCTGGAACCTGCGTGCCCCCCCCCGTACACACACACACACACACACTGCGCCCCGGTCAACCAGATGGGAGGGAACCACAGCCTTCAGCGTACTGGCCCAATTGGGTCTACAGGGACCATCAAGAAGTCTTATACATAGAAAGGAAGATGATGCTGAGGCAACAGAAGCACAAAATTGAAAACACCGAAAATATGAGAATGAGGAATTTTGAGGAAACAAGAAACACAATGCATCAACAAGTGAGATTACTGATACTGACCTACAGGAAATGCAAGACGGAGAATTCAGAATTTTGATCTTCAGAATGATGAAAGGCCTCAAAGAAAGCATAAAGGAGACAAAGGAGAAAGTTGAGGCTCTAACAAAGAATCAGAAAGAAACACTGAACAAAATGAAGGAGTCAATAAATGAATTAAAGACTGCAATAGAAACCAACTCTAGTAGGCTTGACCACATGGGAAACTAAGTATCACTACTGGAAGACAGTTCATTCAAAACTGAAAACACAGTCAACGATATACAGAAGATATTACAACACACCCTGGCCATCCAAGAAATACAGCACAATACAAGACGTCCTAATCTAAGGATAAAAGGCATCGAAGAAGGTTTAGAAGCACAGAAACCTCTTCAAAGAAATAATTTCAGAGAATTTTCCGAACATAGAAAAGGATTTGGACATTCACATACAGGAGACATATAGTACACCATTAAGACAGGACCAAAGAAGGACCTCCCCACACCACGTAATAATTAAAATGTCTAATGAGAGGCCAAAGAAAGGATCCTAAAAGCAGCAAGAACAATAGAACAGGTGACATATAGGGGCAAAACAATAAAAATCACCCCAGACTTCTCAACCCAAGTCAGGAATGCCACGAGGTATTGGTATGAAGTACTCCAGACCCTGGAAGAAAACAACTTCGAACCAAGACTGATATATCCAGCAAAGCTATCATTTAAAATTGATGTAGAAATAAAAATGTTCCATGATAAACAAATAAAGAATTCACGAGGACCAAGCCAACACTGGAGAAAATCCTAAAAGAAATAAATCACAAAGAAGGAAAAACAAGCAATTTTCAGAACCACAGGAGAGGTGAACTCCACCAGGTAGGCAACTAAACAAGGAGATCTGTCACTATAGCAAACAGAAAATAGAACTCAAAATGATAGGAAACAAAAATCATATCTCAATAATAACATTGAATGTCAAAGGACTCAACTCCCAAATTAAAAGTCATAGACTGGCAATGTGGATTAAAAGGCATAACCCAACTATAAGTTGCTTACAAGAAACTCACCTTCTAGCCAAAGACACTCATACGCTAAATATAAAAGGATGGAAAAAGATATACCACGCAAACGGAGATCGGAACAAGCAGGGGTAGCAACACTTATATTTGACAAAACAGACTTTAAGCTAAAACACATCAGAAGAGACAAAGCGGGTCACTTCTTACTAATAAAAGGAACAATCCAACAAGAAGATATAACAATAGTAAACATTTATGCCCCAAATGTGGGTGCACCCACATTCATAAAACAAAGTCTTTGGGACATCAGGTCCCAAATAGACCCAAACACAATAATACTGGGAAACTTCCAACACACCACTCACGCCACTAGATCGATCCTCCAGACAAAAGATGAATAAAGATTGTTCAGACCTAAAGAAAACCATAGACCAAATGGATCTAATAGACACATACAGATTATATCAACCAGCAACACCTGAATACACATTTTTCTCAGCTGCCCACGGAACATTCTCCAAAATAGACCACATACTGGGTCACAAAGCAAGCACCAGCAAATTCAAAAGATGTGATATAATTCCCTGCATATTCTCAGATCACAATGGAAAGAAACCAGAAATTAACAACAGGAAGACCAAAAGTAATCACATAAGTACATGGAGACTCATGATATACTTCTGAATGAGGAATGGATCAGAAAAGAAATAAGGGGAGAAATAAAAAAATTTCTGGAATTAAACGAAAACAGAGACACGATGTACCAAAATCTATGGGACACTTTGAAGGCAGTGTTAAGAGGAAAATTTATAGCACTGAGTGCCCACATAAGAAAAACAGAAGACATCCAAATAAAGAACCTAATGACACACCTCAAGGATCTTGAAAAACAGGAACAGTTGAATCCCAAAGCCAGTAGGAGGCAGAAGGTAACTAAAATCAGAACAGAAGTTAATGAAATAGAGAATAAAAAACAATACAAAGAATCAACAAAACAAGAAGCTGGTTCTTTGAGAAGATTAACAAGATTGACAAACCACTAGCTAACCTAACCAAAAGAAGAAGAGAATCAACCCAAATTACCAAAATCAGAAATGAAAAAGGGGACATCACCACAGATAGTGGAGAAATCCAGAGGATCATAAGAAACTACTTTGAAAACTTATATTCCAATAAAATGGAAAACATGGAAGAAATTGAAAGATTTCTAGACACATACAATCTACCTAAATTGAACCAAGAGGATATAGAAAACCTGAATCAACCAATAGCAAGCACAGAGATAGAAACAGCAATAAAAAGTCTTCCATCAAAGAAAAGCCCAGGTCCAGATGGTTTTCCAGCCAAATTCTACAAAACCTTTACAGAAGAACTAAAACTAATATTTCACAAGCTATTCCGTGAAATTGAAAGAGATGGAATTCTTCCAAATTCCTTTTATGAGGCCAACATTATATTAATACCAAAGCCAAATAAAAATACTGCAAGAAAAGAGAATTACAGACCAATATCATTAATGAACATAGACGCAAAAATTCTAAATAAAATACTAGTCATACGCATTCAAAACCATATTGAGAAAATCGTATACCATGACCAAGTTGGTTTCATCCCAGGAAAGCAAGGCTGGTTCAACATACAAAACAATACACATTATTCACCATATAAATCAAACTAAAAACAAGAATCACATGATCATTTCAATAGATGCGGAAAAAGCATTTGACAAATATCAACACCCATTCATGTTAAGAACGCTACAGAAAATCAGAATAAAAGGAACATACCTCAACATCATTAACTCAATATATAAGAAACCCAAAGCCAACATCATATTGAATGGGGGAAAATTGCTGGAATTCCCCTTAAAAACAGGAACAAAACAAGGATGCCCATTATCACCACTCCTTTTCAATATAGTCCTCGAAACTCTTGCCAGAGCAATAACACAAGAGAAGGATATCAAAGGAATTCAAATAGGAAAAGAAGAATTAAAATTATCTTTATTTGCAGATGATATGATCCTATATCTAGAAGACCCAGAATCTACTAGAGCTGATTAACAAATTCAGCAAAGTAGCAGGATACAAGATCAACCTAAAAAAATCAGTAGCTTTCATATATGCCAACCATGAATCCACTGAGAAAGAAATCCAGAAAACAGTTCCATTCACAATAACTTCAAAACCAATCCAATACCTAGGAATAAACTTAACCAAAGAGGTAAAAGACCTCTACAATGGAAA
>PVJS01021881.1:0-31084 GCA_004027185.1 Glis glis
GTCTTAGGATCGGAGCAACCACTAAGTCAGTCCCAGTCCAAGACATGAATATCAGGAAGCTCTTCGGAGAAACGATGGTGAAGTTTCAGTTCCAAGAGCTGGAGGCCGAGAAGATCAAGAAGCTCTTCAGAGAAAGGCGAAGCCGGCGGCCGACGATCTCAGGCGAGAGCAGATGCGTTTTCCTCGGAAAGAGTCGCACCCACTCTACGCGGCTTCTCCCTCTTTTATCTAAGTCCGCACCTATCAGAATCCTGCTGCCTACATTCAGGGCAGGGCTTTCTGTTTACTCTGCTGTTACACACCCAAAATCACATATTCTTGGGTGTGTCATGATCAGGTCAAGTTGACAACCTAGATTGACTATCACACTTTTATTGGTGCCTTGTAACCATACATCATATTGAGGTTTAGTGTGATAGGAACATACATGCACACAGCACCTGGTGTGTTTCCGTCTGGATCCTGCCCCACTTCCTCCTCCTCCTCCCTGTTCATAATATTGAAATTGGTATTGATAGCTTCACGAATATATGTATGATGGTTTCAACTGTTTCCTTCATTAAGTCTCCCCCCTCCCCTTCCCACCTCCCTTCCATAATCCCCTTGCACTGTTCTACTGGTATCCTGGTATCTCTCCTCATTTATTTGAGGTCTCTGTGGTTTCCCTGTTTCTTTAAGCATCCACGTATTAGAGAAAACATATGACCTTTCACTTTCTGAGACTGGCTGACCTCACTTAGCATAATATTCTCTAGTTCCTTAATTTTTAAAAATTTTAAATTGTTTATCACCAAGTAAAGTTTTCACAAGTCTTAATGGTCATATTGTTATTTTTTCAAAACAGAAAAATGTTAAGTTTTCCTCTGCAGTGAACATCACAACCCACTGCATGAGTTGATGGGAACGGTCACTCCACAATTTTACTGAAAGGGACAGGACTCTGCAAAACAAAGTCAGAGCACAGGGAGATAGGTAGCAGTGGTGTGTAGCCATGTTGGATGCTCTGCCTGCTAAATAAGTCCACATCTTTAGACCAAGCCTGTGACCTTCAAATGTCCACACCCACATTTGCTACCAGTAAGGAAAGAATTTCACGATGCCCACAGTTGGCTTCTAATTCTGAGGACTTCCTATTTGTTTTAGTCCGATTTTTCATTGCTGTGACCAAAATACCCAATAAGAACAACTCAGAGGAGGAAAGGTTTATTTGGGCTCACGATTTCAGAGGTTCAGTCCACAGTTGGCAGCCTCCAAGGCAGAAACATCCTGGCGGCAGGGTGTGGTGGAGAAAAGCTGCTCAATTCATTGGCAGCTGGAAGCAGAGAACGAGACAGGAAGCAGCCAGGGACAGATATAGTCTCAAGGCCATGACCCCAGTGAACCTCCTCCTCCTCCAGCCATGCCTCACCTCGGAACCTGGCCACATTGCCAATGCAGTAGCTTTTCTAGGAGACATTCCATATACAAGCCATAACACGATTACTCTTCTTTAGCCCTCTCTCCTTTCTGGGCCTTGATCGGTGCTCAGATCCCTGGGGGAGATGCAAAGCTGATTCTCCTCCCCAGGGTTCTTTGAAAGCTGTGGAGCCTGCAAAGGAGGCCCAGTGTTGCTGTGAATTTTCTCTTCACAGTTTAGCCTACTGGTGCTAGTGGTCTCTCCAGTGCCTTCCCTAAGTCCCACTGGCATTGTCTGAATGATCTGAGAGCCCTGCGAGGCCTGCCAGGACATCCAAGATTCCAAACTGCGGATGACTCTTGAAGCTTTCCTCCAGAAAGCCTCATCTAACGTAGCTTATCATGCAGGGCTAACTCATGATTGGAATGAATTGATCCAATTAACTAAGATGAACACTTAGTTCACATTCCTTAGTGGCCTAAGGAATGTGATACAGAACAAGAGGGGGAGGGCTGGAAAGTTCTGGAACACAGCCCATTATATGTGGAGAAAACCCTATAACCACATCACTGGGAAAAAAGCTATGAAAGAAAAGAGGGATCTCCTTGGATTCAAAATGCCCTGATTTGCAGGCAGGAGTTTCTCAACCTACCATATTATTGCTCTTGCTTTCAGGACTATTCACTTAGCACAACCTTTCAGGATTTTCTTTTTTTTTTTTTTAATAAATGAGCTAAATTCCTTTAAGCCAGCAACAGTCTCCTGGTTGGCTGCCTCTTTTCTCATATAACGTAATTCTTTCCTGTGAAAATGGATTTGAGTTGTGACTGTAATATTTCTCTTTCACTGCCCTACTATACATGCACAGTGACATTTGGGCCATTTTTGGCCTCTGAATAAATGCGTGGTCTTACTATCCATAACACCAAGGGCGGCTGTGAATGAAGCGAGCATTAAGCCCATTAGTTTTCAAGGCTATTAAGGCCATTAAGCATATTAGCAGTCCCATTACTTCATTTTCCTACAGATGTTTCAGTAATGGTGCCCACTGTGATCTCTAGTCATGAAGAAAATTCAAAGCCGGCCCAAGCAGATACCCCTATGGATGTGGACAGGAGGTGAAGTTCACTAGGGCCCAACTGGGTCATTAATGGGAAATTATTCAGGCTCCTGCCTGCCAGGTGATGTGGGTAAGCATGAGCTACCCTACCCCAAAGGAAGATACTGATGAGTGCCTGCTCTGCTACCCGCCTACTTGCATACAGCTCACTGATTTGAAAACCAAAAGGAGGAAGTGAAATTAAGAACTTCAGCCAGGTGTGGTGGCGCATGCTTGTCATCCCAGTACTTGGGAGGCTGAGGCCGGAGGATCCGGGTTTGCAGCTAGCCTCGGCTACTTAGAGAGGCCCTCTGCAACTTAGCAAGACCCTGTTTCAAGATAAAAGAATAAAAAATAGGGCTGGGGGTGTAGCTCAGAGGTAAAAGTAACACACACACACACACACACACACACACACACACACACACAAAACACTTTAGTCTTTTTTTTTTTTTTTAGTTGAAGTCTCCCTATGTTGCTTTGTCTGTCTGCTCTTGAACTCCTGGGCTCTAGTGATCCTCCAACCTCAGTTTCCTGAGCAGCCGGGACTAACAGCTAGATGACACTGTGCCTAGCTAAGAAATTTCAGTCTTGACTTAATTCTCTTCTGCTCTTCAAGTAGCAGCTATAGAAGCAGAATAGCATGAAACTCCAGAAAAAAATGTTCCTTCTTTAAGTTTAAAAATGCATTAGAAAACCTCAAAGAAGCCAAAGATAAAGAACCTCTAGTTCAAGGAGGTATTTTCGAACAAGCCGTGGAGATACTTAGCATAGTCTTTTAATTAATTTATTCTGAGGATGGTGCTGAAAATGTCTGTAACTCACATAGTGAGGGGGAAATTTCCAACGTTGCTTTCTGCTTAGATGCATCATACCATCACTGAAATGACTTAGCTTACTTATCATAGGAAAAGTGTCAAAGTTAGTATCTTTTTGGAAATTATGTACCCAAATGAGAAAGAGGTTCTTGGAGGCAAACGTGGTGCCATGGGAGTTGGTGGGAAATAGTTAAAATTTCTCAAGTTACAGTTGGGATTAGTTAAACTTAATGTAAAAATTTAAACTGTACCCCCAGGTTAAAAAATTCTAGCTTTCTCTAGAAAACTACAGTAATATATGCATACCCATGTTCATAGAAGCACAATTCACAGTGGCCAAATTATGGTACCAACCTAGGTGTCCATCAACAGATGAATGGATTACAAAATTGTGGGAAATACACACAATGGAATTCGACTCAGCAATAAAGAAGAACAAAATAACATAATTTGCAAGAAAATGGAAGGATCTGGAGAACATTATGTTAAGTGAGATCAGCCAATCACAAAAAAGAAGGGTCATATGTTTTCATTAATATGTGCAACCTAGGGAGTAGTAGTGGGGACACACAAGGGACTCCAGTTGATAATGGAGAACCCTCAGTGGGGCAAGGGAAGTGGTACAAGGGAAGGGGGAAGGGCAAGAAAGAAGCAAATCAGTGGAATTACTATCATAAGCAATATGTACATGTGAGAATATACCAACATCATAAAAAAATTCTAGCTTTCTGGTATTTATAAGAAAGAGGAACATTTTCAACTGTAAGTAATTGTACTAGTCATTTTTCATCACCGTGACCAAAATACCCAAGAAGAACAACTTAGAGGAGGGAAGGTTTATTTGGCTCATGGTTTCAGCTGTTCAGTCCATGGTTGGTCGGCTCCAAGGCAGGGACATCATAGTGGCACGGTGTGACAGAGAACAGCTGCGCAGCTTATGGAAGTCAGGAGGGAGGGAGGGAGGGGAGAGAGGGGAGAGAGAGAGAGGAAGAAAAAGAGAAGGGAGTAGTCCAGGGACAGATATAGTCCTCAAGGCCACATCCCCAGTGACCCCCTCCTCCAGCCATGCCCCACCACTGAACCTTGCTACATTGGAGACCAGGCAACAACACATGAGCTCCAGATTCAAACCAGAACAGTAACTGAAGACCTATTCTTAGTCATGGTGACATTTGTTGTTTACTTAAAATGTCAGTGGCTTTGGTATTGGTGCAGCAACCCAATAATGTCATCAGGGAACTGGACTCTTTCTCTATATCCACTCTGCCATTCTTAGTGGGTTGCTTTTAGTCCTCAGGCCTGGCTGCCTCATTATCATAACATGGCTACTGAACCACTAGGTATCACATTCACAAGCTAAGCCAAAAGAAGGAAAGGGCAGTCCAACAGCTGAGGGCATACTAAAAACAAAAACAAAAAACAAAAAACAAAAACAACAACAACAACAACAACAAAAACAACCTTCTCCACTTAACTGCAAAGTCCTTAGAGTAGAGACTTAGTCTATTTCATCTTTGTATCCTCTACTTTCCTTGGATCATATCCAGTAAGCACACATAGGAAAAATGGTAGAGTTAAAGAGAAAACCATGTATAATCCCTAGTCATGCTTCTTGCCCACTGTTAGTCAGTGGATTCCTGTTCTTGGGTCATTCCTTGAATGCTCTGGCCAGTGTATACACATTCTTATCTGCCCCAAACAGCCATGGAGCATTCGTTTATAGGGTGGATAGAACAGCAAACGGCACATCACAGAGTGTGACCTCTATGAACAGGTCTGCTAAAAGGAAAGTACCTTCTAGAGCAAATTCTGCCCTGTTTAAAAATAAAAATGAATTAACACAAAGCATCGCTGCCCTATCACCACAGCTCAGTGCTAGAGGTGATGTTATGACTGCGGGGCATACCAAAAATACTTTTGTTCACAACTGTTTTAAGTACTCAAAGAGTTAGAAATAAACAAGGCCAATCTTGAATCAAACTGTGAAGATGCAGAAAAGTTTTTCCCCCTTTCTCCATTTTTAGGCAGTTAGGTCAGATGGTGTATACTTTCATGACTTTTGTCGAACTCCTTCTAGAAAGCGCTCTATAAGTAATGATAAGAATATCCCTAAAAAGGAAAGTTGTGTTATTGATCATTTATCCCTATGTCTGGTGTGACATGCTTAATTTGGAATAGAGAGCCAAGGATAGGCCGGAGTACAGTTGATAAATTTTTTTTTCTTACAGATAATTAAGTATGTGGCAACAGTTGATAAATTTTTACTGCTGGGAGCTCATTGTGGATAATTATTTTAGCTTTTGGTAACTTGGCTCCCCACATCTGTTGCCAACCACCAATATTACGTCCTGCCTTTAGGAGACCCACCTATTCATACAGACTTGCTCAGATACAGGAGTCCCTTTCTTGCCAGAGCTGTTCCTTTCCCTCCCACAGGGACCAAGTTCTACCAAACAGAGGCTCCGTCCTGAGCTCTGAATCTTATGTGACTTCTACAAACCTAGTTGGTTGTTGTTGGCACATATTTATTCAATGAAAATATGGTGAGTAGACCTACCATTTCTTGCTGTCTAATCCTTTCAATAAAACTTTTTCCCCTTAAAATAGCCAGAATGAGTTTCTACTATTTGCAGGAATAAATGAATAGGCTATCTTTTTAAAATTCATGACCGCAAATTTCAAAGGGTTTCCCAGTGATGCTCAGCAAACTCTGTGTTTCTGGAGGAAGCTGCCCCCCACTCTCTGAATGAGCATTTCGTTCCTCCTCTTTCCTTGTATTCCCATCACCAAATCAACAACTTCATCTGCACCCATGTCAGCTTCTCTGCGTTTCATGCTGCAGAATTAGAGAATCATCTCTGCTGCTCTCAAAGCCATCTTGGACCAGGAAGTGGAAGCTGTGTATTGTAGAAGGCAGTGCAACAAGATAGGAAAGGCTTGGGTGCTGGCAAAAAAGGCAGATGGTGTGGCCCACTTATAGGAATGAAGCGCACGTCCTCCTAGCTTCTAAGAGTGCTGGTAACTGACTGATGTAAGCTGATCTCTCTCTCTAGGACTTGCCTTTGACTAAAGAAAGCACCATTCTCTACAGTCAGGCCCCCTTCTGGGAACAGCCTAAATCTAGTGACAGGTCAATATAAAGGTATAAAGTTCACCCACATTGCCCCAACTTGGGAGAACTCTACCCGGCTATCGTAGCACTGACACATTTTTTTTGTCAACGGTCTCTTATCAGAGTCTGCTATTTGACAAGACTGTCCAGCAAGAGTTCATACCATAAGTGGTCTGAGAGAACAGACTCTAAGCTGGGAGTTACTGGTTGATCCTCACATGTAGTTGCATGCAGCTCTTAAAAACTGTACTGTGATAAATTGGGATACTCTACTGATGGGAAGTAAGTACCAGCATGTTGTGGGCCTTGTTAGTCATTTGCTTTGAGGTCACCCTGGTCAGGCTTGGGAGGGGCACAAACTGCCCACCCAAGTGGAGATTTCTGCACTCAGACAAATCTCCAAGGACCATGAGACAGATAAGCAAAGACCCTGGCAACTTCCTTGTTTACTCTTTCCTTCCCTGATTCATCTGTGACTACCTTGATGTTTTTCCCTGACTCACATCATGACTGCCTTGCTATCTCCTGTGATCAATTATGTTTTGGTTATAACTTTCAATAAAAGCTAGATGCTGGTAGAAGGAGGAGAGATTTCCATCTCTCTCTCCTCCCCAGCCTTCTCAGCTGCCATGTTGACTCCATTGTCATTCATGTGAGAGACTATTTCTGATGAATGAATCAACATCAACACCATCTGCAATATATGGCACCGCTACACCAGCAGGTGCAATGTACAGGGAATTTGAGAGATATAGGAAAAGAGTACAAGGAATATGGAATAGGAAGGCTATTGCTAGGGTCAGTCAATGCTTTGGAAGAAGGCAATGAAAGACTGAGAGTAAATTAATCAGCAGTTAAAGGCTAAATGTGAAAATCAGAGGGCATGCTTGGCAGCGCATGAAAAGGCTTTTTATCTCCTGCAGCCAGAGGACAGAAAGAGACGAGGATCAGACCAAAGAGTTAGAAGAGTAACAATGCTTCAAAGGAGCGTGACTTCTCATCCTCAACACGCTATGTCAAGGTCTGAGACTTCCTGGGAAAGATTGGGACCTTTAGAAATAGAATTGGAGCCGGGCGTGGTGGCGCACGCTTGTAATCCCAGTACTTTGGGAGGTGGAGACCGGAGGATCCGGGTTCGCGGCCAGCCTCAGCTCTCTTGTTCTCTCTCTCTCTCTCTCTCTCTCTCCCCTTAGTGAGGCCCTCCGCAACTTCGTGAGACCCGGTTTCAAAATAAAGTATAAAAAATAGGGCCGGGGGGGGGGGCATAGCGCGGAGGTAGAACACCCCTGCGTTCAATCCCTGGTACCGCAAAAAAAAAAAAAAAAGAAAAGAAATAGAATTGGGACGTCAGAGCCACACTTGAAATTCTTGAATCGCTAGGTTCCCATTAACCCTGTGGGGTTCTAGAAATGGGCCATTCCTCTGGTTAAAGGGTAGCGTGTCCCTCTTGCTGTAGGAGGATGCAGCAGTCAGTTCTCTGCAAGACGGCTTGTGCCTCTATTAGAATCAGTTTAAGGAAGACAATGCCAGAAAATTAAAAGAGGAGGGAAAACTTCCCAAGTCTTTATATGAGCAAAACATTTCCTTGATAGCAAAAACCTGCAAGAAACAAACCATAGGCCACTATTCCTCATGATGGTAATGTCATATACTTTATACAATTTCAAACCTTTTAAATCTATCCAGGCTTGTTTTATAACCCAGTATATAATCTATCTCAGATAATATTCTATTTGAGAAGAATATGCATTCTGCTATTTTTATATGACATGTTCTGCAGGTGTGCAGCAACTCTGATTGGTTAGACTGTTGAAGTCTTCTATTTTCTTGTTGCTATTCTGCCTAGTTATTCTAGTCATTATTAAAATCGGGATCTGGAAGTCTCCAAGTAAGACCATTCCATTGTCCAGTTCTCTCTCCAATTTGTTACCTATTGCTTCATGTGTTTGAGGGCTTGTTTTTTGATTGCATAAAGGTTTATAATCATAATATCTTTTTGAGATATATACAATGTCTTTATCGCTAGTAAATTTTTTGCTTTAAATTATTTTTACCTCATTTAGTGTAGCCGTATAATACACCGTATGGTGTATTACTTTTCACTCTTTTACTTTTGTTCTATTTGTGTATTTGGAACTCAAGTCCTGTCCTGCAGAAAGTATAGCTGTGTTTTTTGTTTGTTTTTGTTCTTATCTAAGCTGATAATCTGTTTCTTGATTGGATTGTTTAATCTATTTGCGTTCAATGTCATTATTGATAAGGTAGGACTTATATATGACATTTTGCTGGTTGTTTTCTGTATGTTTCATATGCATTTAGTTCCCCTGTTTCTTTTTTATCATGTTTTTATATTAAGTGGATATTTTCTTGTGTAATATTATAATTCCTTTAATAATTCAAAAATTATATATTTTAAATTATTTTCTTTGTGTTTGCTCTAGGACTTAAAATATATGTCTTAATTTATTAAAATCCATATTTTATTTAACTTCATTCTAGTGAAATGTAGAAACTTACTGCTATATAGCTCTAATCCCTCCCCACTCTTTCAAAATCCTAATATTGCTATATGTATCACAGGTATACTTGTTACAAACCCAGTGTTCCATTTTTTAATAATACTTTATAAAACCCTGTGACTTTAAAAGCCAAAAATATTTATTTGTAGAATTTACGATATTAAACTTCATACATACCATTTCTGATTCTCTTCCTTTCCACCTATGGATTCAAGTTACCATCTGGTATCATTTCCTTCCTACATTAAAGTGATGTTCCCACCTGCCTTCTGTTGTTACTGTCAGATATAGTACATTTTTCTCTACAAGACCTAAAATACAATTATATACATACTGTTTTATGCAATTGCTTTTAAATCAGTTAATAGAAGAAAGAAGAAGAAACATAGAATTGTCGTCTTTTATAATTACCTACATAATTATCTTATGTAATTATTTAAGAGTAAGCACTCTATTAATGTGGATTCAAATTACCGTTTGATATCAGCTTGAAGAACTGCCTTTGGTAGTTCTTACATGAACATCATAAGATTTTGCTTATCTGGGAATATAAAAAAATACTTTTTCTGGATATAAAAACCTTTAGTTGACAGTTTTTGCTTTTAGCAGTTTGAGTATGTTTTCCCAATGTCTCCTGGCCTCTATCGTTTCTGATGAGAACTTGGTTGTTGATCTTCTTAAGTCTCCCATGTGTATGATGGATCGTTTTTCTTTTACTCCCTTCAAGATTTTTTTCATCTCTGGCTTTCAAATTCTGACAATAATGTGTCTATATGTGGATCTCATTGCATTTTCCTGAAACTTTGTTGAGTTTAATATGTAGACTTTTGGTGCTTTTAGTTGTTTGTCAAATTGGGAGAATTTTTCAGTCATTCATTTTCTCTAATTTATTTTTCATTGACATATAAAAATTGTATAGATTTATCATGTATGGTACATTGTTTTGAATATACATTGTGAAGTGGCTCGATTGAGCTAATTAATAAATACATTAATTTACATACTTATCATTTTGTAGTGAAAACACTTAAAATCTATTTTCGGCAATCCTTAAGAATGTGACACATTGTTATTAACTATAGTCACCACACTGTAGGATAGATCTCTTTAGCAAATTTCTCCTATTTAACACCACCAATCCCTGGTAACAATCTTTTTATTTTTTATTTCTCTGAGTTCATTTTTTAAAGATTACTTATATAAATGAGATCATGAGGTATTTATCTTTCTGCCTGGTTTATTTCAGTTTACGTAATGTCCTCCATATTTATCCATGTTTTTGCAGATGACAGGATTTCCTTCTTGTTAGAAGCCAAATGATATTTCATTTTGCGTGTGTGTGTGTGTGTGTGTGTGTGTGTATGTACACAGACACAATGGTATAAGATAGAGATATATCATATATGTGATATATATATATATACATATGTGTGTATATACATATATATGATGGATATATATCACATTTTCTTTATCCATTCATCTGTTGGGGGACACGTCGGTTGATATCATTACCTTGACTATTATGAATAATATTGCAATGAATGTGGGAATGCAGATGTCCCTTTGGAATACTGATTGCATTATTTGGGTTATATACTCGGTATGGGGACTGCTGGATCACATAGTGGTTCTATTTTTAATTTTTTAAAAAACCTCCTTTCTGTTTTCTATAATGGCTGTACTAATTTGCATTCTCACTAAAAGTGTGCAAAGACTCCCTTTCCTCCTACACTTGTTATTGTCTCTTCCCTTCCCTTCCATCCTTCCCTTGTTTTCTTCCTTCCTTCCTTTTTTCTTTAATAGATTTTATATTATTGAAAATTTTTGAATTTATAGAAAAACTGTGAGCAGATAACACAGATAATTGCCATAGAGCCCCTATTAACAACATCCTCTATCCTTAGCATCTTGCATTACTGTGCTATCTCGTTACAATTAATGGACCGATATTAATACGGCACTATTAACTAAAGTTCATAGTTTACACTGAGGTTTATTTCTTGTGTTGTATAGTTCTATAGGTTTTTTTCAAATAAATAATGTCATGTATCCATCATATTATACAGAATAGTTCCATTACCCTAAAATCCCTATGGTTTACTTATTAATCTCTTCCATCTTTTTCCTCAACTCATGACAACCACAAATATTTTTACTGTCATTGTAGTTTTATCTTCTCCAGAGCGTCATATAGTTTAAATAATAAAGTACAAAGCCTTCTTTCAGATTGCCTTCTTTCACTTAGCAATATGCATTTAGGATTCCTGTGTCTTTTGTAGTCTTCATATTACTGAATAATATTCCACTGTCTGGATGTATTACAGTTTATTTACCCATCTGTCTGCTGAAGTACATCTTGGTTGCTTCCAGTTTGGGGTGATTATGAATAAAGTTGCTATAAACATACACATATGAATCTTTGAGCGGACTTAATTTTTCTACCCAGTTGGGTAAATACCTAGGAGCATGATTGCTTGATTGCATGGTAAGACTATGGTCAGCTTTGAAAGAAACTGCCAAAGCCATTTTAGTTCCCATCAGAAATGAATGAGAGTTCCTGTTGCTCCACATCTTTGTCAGCATTTGATGCTGTTGGTGTTTTGGATTTTAGCCTTTCTAGTAGGTGTGTCATGGTATCTCATTGTTGATTTACTTTGCAATTCCCTGATGAAAGATGATGGTGAGCATCTTTTCATATACTCATTTGCCATTTATATATCTTCTTTGGTGAGGTATCTACTCAGACATTTTGTCTATTTTTAAATTGGATTGTTTTCATAATGTATTTTAGGAATTTTAGACACAAGTATATATTATTCTTTATTTTTATACTTTTATTGGTGCATTATAGTCTCACATAATAATGTAGTTCATAAGCCGGGCGTGGTGGCGCACGCTTGTAATCCCAGTACTTTGGGAGGCGGAGACCGGAGGATCCGGGTTCGCAGCCAGCCTCAGCTCTCTCGCTCTCTCTCTCCCTGTCTCTCTCTCTCTCTCTCTCTTTCCTTAGTGAGGCCCTCCGCAACTTTGTGAGACCTGGTTTCAAAATAAAGTATAAAAAATAGGGCCGGGGGCGTAGCGCAGAGGTAGAACGCCCCTGCGTTCAATCCCCGGTACCACAAAAAAAAAAAAAAAAATGTAGTTCATAGTGATAGTGACATTCGTGCACACAGCACTTGGTGAGCTTTCCCCTGATTTCCTCCCCACTCCCCCACCCTTCCCCATACAGTATATTGAGATTGGCATTGATGTTCTCACATATGTACATAATGTCAGTGGAAGTGATTCCTTCAATAATTCTCCTTTTCCCCTTCCTCTCCCCTAGGTCACCTCTTTGGCTCCAGTGGAGTTTCTCCTTCATTATCTAAAGTCCCCCTTGTATCCCGATTACTCCCTAGCTTCCGCATATGAGAGAAAACATATGACCCTTCACTTTCTGTGACTGGCTAATCTCACATAGCATAAGTTCTCCAGGTCCATATATTTTCCTGCAAATGACATATTTTTTTTCTTCTTTATTGCTGAGTAGAATTCCATTTTGTGTATATCCCATAATTTTGTAATCTATTTACCTGTTGATGGACACCTAGGTTGGTTCCATGATTTGGCTATTATGAATTGTGCTGCTATAAACATGGATATGCATGTATTACTAAATATTCTGATTTTGGTCCCTTTGGAAAGATACCTAGGAGTGGCATAACCAGATCATATGGTGGATCCATTTCCAATATTCTGAGAAATCTCCACATTGATCTCCATAGTGGCTATACTAATTTGCAATCCCACCAACAGTGTAGAAGGGTTCCTATTTCCCCACATCCTCATCAGCAGTTATTGTTTTTTGACTTCTTAGTGATTGCCATTCTGATTGGGGTTAGATGGAATCTCAGTGTAGTTTTGATTTTGCATCTCTGATCGCTAATGATGTTGAACATTTTTTTCATGTATTTATTGGCCATTTGTATTTCTTCTTTTGTGAAGTGTCTATTTAGTTCAATTGCCCATTTCTTGATTGGGTTATTTTTTTTAGTGTTAAGTCTTTTAAGTACTTTGTATATTCTAGATACTAGTCCTCTATCAGAGGACTAGTTAGAAAAATCTTCTCCCATTCTGTAGGCTCTCTCTTTAGACTCTGATGGTTTCCTTTGATGAGCAGAAACTTTTTAGTTTAATGCCATCCCATTTATTAATTCTTGTTTTAATTTCCTGAGCTTTGGGAGTCTTGTTGAGGGAGTTTCTACCTGTGCCTATATGTTAGAGTATTGGACCTATGCCCTCCTCTAGTATATTATACTATCGTATATTTTAGCTACAAGTCCTTTATCAGATATATGGTTTGCAAATATTTTCTTCTAATTTGTGGCTTGTATTTTCATTCTTATAGCTATGTCTTTGACAGTGTAGCAGTTTAAAATTGTGTGTGTATGTGTGTGTGTGTGTTTGTGTGTGTGTGTTACTTGGAATTGAACCCAGGGGCACTCTACCACTGAGCTACACTCCCAGCACTTTAAAATTTTTGAAACAGGGTCTCATTAAGCTATTGCATGGTGTCCTTGAGTCTGTGATCCTCCTGTCTCAGCCTTTCAACTACTGGGATTACAGGTGTGTGCTGCCATGCCTGGCTTAATGTTAATAAAGTCCTTTTTCTTTAATGCATTATGCTTTTGATATTGTACCTAAAAACCCATCACCAAACTTAACAGCATCTGGATTTTCTCCTATGTTATTTTCTAGAAGTTATATAGTTTTCCACACTTAACACTTAGGTCTATGTTGGGTTCTTTGCTAACATTTCATTGAGGATTTCTGTGTCTATGTTCACGAGAGGTATTGGTCTGTCCTTTCCATTTTTTATAAAGTTCTCTATCTAGTTTTGGCATATGGATAATGCTGGCTTCATAGAATGAGTATCCATTTCTCTGCTTACATCACCCATCTGTTTTTGCATGTTGTCTACTTTTACCATTAGAACCTGTGTTAGTCATCTTTACAAAATCATTTTAAAGGAGCAAAGATTTATTTTGGCTCACAGTTTCAGAGGCTTCAGACCATGATCACTTGAACCTGTCACTTTGGGCCTGTGGTCTGTGGTGAGGCAGAACATCATGGCCTGGAGCATGGGGTGGAGGTAAGCTGCTCATCTCATGGTGAATAGGAAGGAAAGAGGTGGGGAGGGCAGTATTTCCTTCAAGGACATTCCCCCACTGGCTTACTTCCTCCAACTAGGCCCCACCTTCTAAAGTTTCCAATACCTTCCAATAGAACCACCAAGCCTTCAACACATGAGCCTTTCCGGGACACTCTAGATCTAAGCTATAACAGAGTCTTTTTAATATCAGTCATATTTCTTTTAAAATTTCTGATAATTCCAAAATCTTTGTCTTGTCTGAGTCTGGTTCTGATGCTTGATTTTTCCTTTCAAACTATGTTTTTTCTTGCCATCCAGCATGGCTTGCAATTTTGTTGTTGTTGAATACCAGACATGATGTATTGAGTAATAGGAACTGATGTCACTAGAATTTTAGGGTGAGGTTTCATATTAATCTGCCTTGGAGCTGGGCTGTGCTTAATGTTTGCAGTAACTATAAGCATCGGAGGTTTTAGTTTTCTTATCTAGTTTATTTCTCTCCTCTGTTGCTTTTGGATTTCCCTATGAACTCCTCCTTAAATAGAGCCTGTGTTTTACAGTTCTCTCAGTTGTAACTCCCTGTTATTACAACAGTCCTTTGATGTGGTGTGTTAAGATATTGGGTAGGAGAGGTGTTCTATAATCTTATGATTAAATCTCAGTCTTTTATTGGGCTTAAGTCCCTGGGCATTGACCTCCAGAAGTGTTTCTTAGCCATCTTTTCTCTCCTTCTGTGATACGGGAGGGGCCTGGAGTTCTCTAATTGTCCTTTCTCCAGGTCAGATATGGCTCTGGTAGTTTTTCTGGAGGGCAGGCCTTTGTCATAGAGAGAGCTCTGTGTGTGTTCACGATGGTTACTTTTCCTCATGACATATTTTAAAAGGATCACTTTCTCCCTGCTCCTTTCTGAAAAATGAGGGGATTCTTCTCTGATCTTCCCCAAAGAGTCTGATGGGACTCCTTAGGGGATCCCTAAGATTGAACCCCCAGGAGCTTTTTTACTCTCAAGCTAATTCACACTTCACCCCCAAGAATTTGTCAAAATTACCATTTAAGTGTTTCTACTAGTTACTGACTGCAGCAACATCTACTCCCAGTAAGCTGATCTTGTCTGTGATTTTCTGTGTTTCTCCAGTTTTGTGGATCTGGCTTGCCCTGTGCCCTCAGTTCTCTGGGGGAATTCAAGAAAAGTCACTGAGTTTCATTTTTTTCAGGGTTTTCTTTGTTATAAGAATGGGAGTAGCCAGGCGTGGTGGCGCACGCTTGTAATCCCAGTACTTTGGGAGGTGGAGACTGGAGGATCCGGGTTCACGGCCAGCCTCAGCTCTCTCTCTCTCTCTCTCTCTCTCTCTCTGTCTCTCTCTCTCCTTAGTGAGGCCCTCCGCAACTTCGTGAGACCCGGTTTCAAAATAAAGTATAAAAAATAGGGCCGGGGGCGTAGTGCGGAGGTAGAACGCCCCTGCATTCAATCCCCAGTACCGCAAAAAAAAAAAAAAAAGAATGGGAGTAGCCAAGCATGGTAGCACATGTCTGTAATACCAGTACTTGGGAGGCTGAGACAGGAGGAGTGCTGGTTCCAGACCAGTCTCAGCAACTTAGTGAGGCCCTCAGGAACTTAGTGAGAACGTGTTTTAAAATAAAAAGGGCTGGGGGTGTAGTTCAGAGGTAGAATGCCTCTGGGTTCAATCTCCAGTACCAAGAAAAAAAAAAAGAAAGGAAGCTTCTCTCTCTTCCTCATCCTCTCTCTTATTCTTTTTATCCTTCCTTCTTTCCCTTTTCTTCTTGACACAAATATGTCAAAATGTTAAAATTGGTTTAATTTTAATGATTTGTATTCTCCTAAATTCAGGTTAGAGGCAATAGAGGTGGCACTCATTCTAGGCAATCTGTATCTACTGAGAACTGAATCTACATTCCAGACTCAGTTTCCAATTGTTCTTTTTTGTGGTACTGGGGATTGAACCCAGGGGTGTCTACCTCTGAGCCACACCCCAGCCTTGTTTTATTTTTTATTTTGAAACAGAGTCTCACTACGTTGTTGAGGACCTCACTAAGTTTCTGAGACTGGCCTCAAACATGTGATCCTCCTGTCTCAGCCTCCCAAGTACTGGGATTACAGGTGTGTGCCACCACACTCAGCTAGTTTACAATTATTAAAATAAAATGGGCTTCCATTCTATAACAAGATCTACTTAGTCAAATTAGCGAGAAAGCACACAGACCTTCGAAGCTCATTTCTGGTCCTGTAGAACATTGGAAAGGCCTTTTTAAATATCTAACCCTGGAGTGTCTTTGAGGTGAAGGTGTTTCTTTGAAAGTCATTTTCTGTGCCTCCTGTTAGTTCACCTTCAAGAAGCAGTAAGTAAGGTTAATGAGCATTTTCAATGAGTTAGACTGGTAGAAAGAGATCCCCCCAATTGACTAATCATGTCTACACAGGAAACTGAGCTTTTTGTTAAACGAACACAACTGGATTTTTAGGTTAGTTAAGATTACTCTTATCAATAGTAGACTTTGGTCTCTTTAGCACATAGGTCCAATGTCTGGTCTTATATATAAATGGTTTCTTGTGCCCACTATTAAAATTTTTTCATTTTATTTTATTCCTAAGTGAAGTCTATGTTTTATCAGAAATTTATACCTTGCTAGAATTTCGCTGTTGGTAACTTCACATTCACACTATTTGTTTTCCCTCTGTGTAGTACACACAGAATGTTTTCGCATGAGTTTAGGTTTCCATGATATACTGTTGCCTGCCAGCCACAGCTGCTGCTGGCTGTTAGATTCCCCCTCGCAGCAGTCACATTTTGCCATGGACCCTTCTGCTGGAGGTGGGGTGGGGGTGGTGCATGGATTCGCATTCTAGAGCTCATAACAAAGTGCCCCAGGCTGGGGAGCTTAAAGGACAGAAATTTGTTTTCTCACAAGTCCAAAGGCTACAAACTCAAGATCAGGTGTCAGCCAAGCTGCTTCCTTCCTGGAGCACAGTGGCTGGCTGCTCCCTATGTCTTCAAGTGCTCACCCCTTTCTGTGTTTGTGTCCTAATCCCTTCCTTCCTTCCTTCCTTCCTTCCTTCCTTCCTTCCTTCCTTCCTTCTTTCCTTCCTTCTTTTCTTTCTTTGTTTCTTTCTTTCTCATTCTTGGTGGTACTGGAGATTGAACTCAGAGGCATTCTAACTCCAAGCTACACCCTCAGTCCTTTTTATTTTTGTTTGGAAACTGGGTCTTACTAAGTTGCTGAGGATCTCGCTAAGTTGCCAAAGCTGTACTCGAACTTGCGATCCTCCTGTCTCAGCCTTCCAAGTAATGGGATTACAGGCGTGTGCCACCATGCCTGGCTCTAATCTCTTTTTATGAGTACACCAGCATAGTTGGCATTGGGCTCATCCTCATGACCAGCATGATCTGTGGGAATGCCTATTATCTTTAGGCATTGCATCCTAGGAATTAGTACATTCCCTCAACTCGGACTCATGGCAAAATAACCATTTGGCACAGGCCTATCCAGTGTAAGATAATTGAAGAAACACTTGCATTGCTTCTTTTGAAATCTGCAAAACTACCGACCTTGGACAGAAGAAAAAGATGAGACATCTGCTTGTGGAATGATTTCCAGATACCCAGGAAAATGTCCTCAGTCAAAGTACTTTGTCTCTCAAAGGATGCCTTTTCCATCCTTAGGGGTGTTTAGTTTCCTTTTAAATTGCCTAGATTTGCCACTATATTATTGTGAGACTAAATTATTTTGTATTAGCCAGGTGCGGTGGTGCATGCCTGTAATCCCAGTACTTGAGAGGAGGATTTCAGGTTTGAGGCCAGCCTTAGCAACTTAGCAAGACCCTCAGCAACTTAGCAAGAACCTGTTTCAAAATAAAAAGGGTTGGGGGTGTAGCTCAGAGGTAGAATGTCCCTGGGTTCAATCCCCAGTACCAAAAAAAATTATTTTGTATTACTGAGCAATTAACTCATATTCTATTTATAGCTCTCCAACTAAATGCTAAGCAATGGCTTCCTCGGAATTTCCCCATTTTCAAATGGGTTAGGTTGATTTGCAAAGGGTTCAGAGCTGATTTAATTAATACTGATTTGTTTAATACTGATACTGACACAAGAGTCACTGGACTTTGGTCTTCAGCTCTGCCAGGCAAAGATGCACATATGTTTCCACATATCTCTCTATGTAGGTCATCCTCCCGGGCTGATCTGCTGCTTCCAAATAAGAAGAACTTCTTAGTATTTGCATGAAAGAGTAACTATTAATCTATAAACGTTGGGCATTTGCCACTACACAGAATAAATTATAAACATAGACAAAATTATTAGAACTGAAAGAGCACTCATAATTCATTTATTTCATCACTCTGCTTTTTTTTGAAAATCACAGAACTGAGAAAATGCAAGTTTAGTAAAATTAAAAATGTATCCAAGCCTTCAAATTAGTTAATGCCAGAAAGGACCTTAATTCTGAGTTCTGGTCTCTCATGACGGCACCATTTCCTACTCTACACTGTCACTCCTTATGTAAGTTCATACAAATGCTTGTTATAAATTGTCTACCTGCTTTCAAAGTTGTATTTTTAAAATAACAGTGCTTTTAAGTCAAAAAATAAGTCAGGAGAAAGCTACGTCTTCATCCCTAAAGACATCCCAATAAGTTATGACTTTTGCCATCTTAAAAAAGAGGAGATGTGGTCTTTGAAATGGCATACTAAAACATTGCCTCTTTCCTAGTTTTTATCCCAATTAACAGTAACTATTTCTTAGCCTCTCTGTATAGTTCCTGTACTCCTATGATGTAGCTCTGAGTCTGAACTAACAGCCTAAAAAGAAAATACTCAGCAGGGGAGGCCGTGCCAAGAGCAGGGTCATTTGCAGAAAACGCCCTGAAACCATCTGAGGAACACTGTCAAGGATTATGGACCCAGGGTTCCATCTGTTTTGGCTCATGGGCTCACACCCACACAAATTATGCTGCTGTTGCTGCTCTGCCAGGCTGACCTAGCCTTCAGATGGTCTGCATCATTCTTGGGAGCAGGTGTCTGCTGGGATGCAAGGCACTGTCCTCAAACGCTGCCTTCGGGGGTCCTCCTCATTGCATTTGGAAGGGATGACTCCCTGATCTGTGACTCTCCCACCTCACTGATCACACATACTGATGAGTACCATCTTTATTTGGATTCCTGACCCATCTATCTTATTAGATCAAAGAGCATCACTTTCAGGCATTTGTGCCCATTGCAGAACCTAGGGCAGTGCTCTGCGTGGAAGACGTGGCCCAGAAATATCTGTTGAATAAATAAAGGCCTAAGTGTGTGCTGCCTAAGGCAAAAATTCACTTCTGGTATAAACTCGTTGCAAAAGAAACTACAATATATTTAGTATGTGTAAGACTTAAAAGTTTAATATAAGAGAAAAATGTTTATTTCTTATAAATGTGTATGAATGCCTAAGACAGTCATGTTTCTTTTGGAGCAAAAGAAACTCCGAATAGTGCAAGTTTCTTAGTATACAATCAAGGCGATCAAGGCCTGGGATATTTTATTTGTTCAAGGTTAAAAGACGGGGTGATTGCAGACACCTGTATTTGTTATAGATGTCAAATAGTGACTTTTTAAAACACATATTTGTGAGCTGTAAAAATGCATACACCTGCATACACTGATGATTTTTTACCCTTTATGTTTGAAATTAACATTTAGAAAAGAATTTGAATTATAACTGGAGTAAAGATCCTGCATGAAAGTGTCATTGGCTTAGCCAAGCTTTATAAGGACTATCCTAGTACTAAAGAGGGTTCAATATTGACGTGGCTTACTGGGGTAGGGGAAGAAGGACAATGGAAAGGGACAGGCCCAGTGTTCTACTTTCTCCTGATGCTGTAGGTCTTCTTGAAAGAAGGAGGAGGAGAGGAGGAGGAGGAGGTAGAGGAGGCGGCAGCCCTGGAGGCTGCATAGGTGATCATTATGAGCAATTACCATACAAAATTGCATATCTACATGTAAAATCAATGAAGTTATATCTTCACCTCATATAGCATTTACTTTACTTATTTTTATTTTTAAATATATACATATATTTACTATATATATAAATACACATATAAATATAATATAGAATATATATAAAATATAATATATAATATATAATATGTAAATATAAATATATATATATAAATAAATATATAAATAAATATATCTATATCTATCTATCTATCTCTCTCTATATATATTCGGAACTGGGGATTGAACCCAGGAACATTCTACCTCCAAGCTACACCCCCAGCCCTGTTTTTTATTCTTTTTTTTTTGCAGTACCGGGGATTGAACCCAGGGGTGTTCTACCTCCGAGCTACACCCCCAGCCCTATTTTTTATTCTTTATTTTGAAACAGGGTCTCACTAAGTTGCGGAGGGCCTCACTAAGTAGCTGAGGCTAGCCACAAACCCAGATCCTCTGGTCTCAGTCTCCCAAGTACTGGGATTACAAGTGTGCGCCACCACGCCCAGCTTATTTTTAAATATATTTTAACTGATATATAGTAATTGTACATATTTATGGGACATAGTGTGGCATTTCAATACACGTATACAATGTCTAATGATTAGATCAGGGTGATTGGCATATCTCTCACCTCAGATAAGTATCATTTCCTGTGCTGGGAACATTAAAACATCTTTACTAGTTATTTTGAAATATTCAGTTAGTTATTTAATCATGTTAATTGATAATTGTAGTTATCCTACTGTGCTATAGACCATTAAGAATTATTCCCTTATCCAACTGTACCCCTGTACGCATTAACCATCCTCTCTCCATCCCTTCTTCCCTCACACCCTTACCAGGCTCTGGAAACCACTATTCAATTCTCTACTTCTTTGAGGTCAAGTTTTTAGCTTCTACATATGAGTGATAGCATGCAATATTTATGTTTATTTCAATAAACATAATGTCCTACAGTTCCAGCCATGTTTCTGGAAATGATAGAATTTAATTCTTTTTATGGATTAATAGAACTCTAATGTAGAGCAAATTTTATTTACCCATTTATCTGTCAATGGATTGATTTTATAATGTAAGGTTGATTTTACACCTTGGCTATTGTGAATAGTGCTACAATAAATATGGGAGTACAAATATCTCTTTGACATACTGGTTTCAACTCCTTTGTATGTATATCCAGTAGTGGGACTGCTGGAGCATATGAGAGCTCCACTTCTAGTTTTTTTGAGAAAGTTCCACACTGTTTTCCACAATGGCTGTACTAGGCTAGGGATGTAGCTCAGTGGGAGAGCCTAGCATAATGGCTGTACTGGTTTATATTCCCACCAACAGTGTGTGAGACTTCCCTTTCTGTGCATCCTCACCAGCATTTACTATTTTTTGTTTTTGTCTTAATGGCCATTGTTACTGGGGTGATACTACATTTCATTGTGGTTATGATTTACATTTTTCTATTGATTAGTGATGTTGACCATTTTTTCATATCTTATTGGCAACCTGTATATGACATTTTGAGAAACATCTATTGAGGTCATTCACCCATTTTTCAATTGGATTATTTGGGTTTTTTTTTTCTTTTGAGTTGTTTGAGGTCCTTATATATTCTGGAAATTAATCCCTTATTGATAAATAGTTTGCAAATATATTCTCCCATTCTATAGATTGTCTCTTAACTCTGTTGATTGTTTCCTTTGCTGTACAGAGAATTTTAGTTTGATATAAACCCATGTGTCAATTTTTCCTTCTGTTGCCTGTGCTTTTGGAGTCATATTCAAAAAATCTTTACTGATCCCAATGTTCTAAAGCATTTCCCTTATATTTATTTCTGCTAGTTTTATAGTTTCAGGTATTACATTTAAGTCTTTGATCCATTTGGAGTTCGTTTTGTAAAATGTGAGAGATAGGGGTCCAGTTTCTTTCTTCTGTATATGGTTATCCTCCAGTTTTCCAAGAACCATTTACTGAAGAGACTTTCTTTTTTCCAATGAATCAGTATTCTACTCATTTAGATAAGCTTCTCTAATAACAAACTGGAGAAGTGACCTCTAAAAGTAGTCTTCATAGACAGCCTTTAATCCTAAAAGAATCATAGACCTAAGTGTAAGATTTAAAACTGTAAAACTTCTTGAGGAAAACATAAAAGAATGCCTTTTTGACCTGGAGTTGACAAAGAATTCTTAGATAAAATACCATAAGTAAAATTCTTAAAAATTGATAAATGGATTTCATCCAGATTTAAAATTTCTGTTCTTCAAAAGACACCATAACACAAATGAAAAGATTATGTCAAAGACTGAAGAAAGTATTTGCTAATCATATATATGATAAAGGAATATATCAAGTACTCTCATAATTAAATAATAAGATGAACAACCCAATCATAAAATGCAAGAAAATCTGAAGATATGTGAATGTCAATAAGCACATGAAAATATGCTCAACCACATTAATCATGAAGAAAATTAGAACCAGAGTGAGATTCCACTACACATGCACCAACAGAGCTATAATCAGAAAGACTAATACCACCATTACTGATGGGAATGTAAAATGGTACAGCCACTTTGAAAAATAATTCAGGAATTGCTTTAAAAACCAAATGTAAATTTACACATGACACAGTAATTCCACTTCTAGGGATAAAGCCAAGAGAAAAGACATATGTCTACCCAAAGACTTACATACAAATGTTCATAGCAGCATTATTTATATTAACTGCATACTGGAAACAGTCCAAATATTCATCAATTGTTGGTTAGTTAACATGATGCAACATACCCATACAATGTACTGTTCAGAAAAAAATAATAATCATTGATAAATGCTCAACGTGGTGAACCTTAAAAAACATGCTATGTAAGAGGAGCAAGATGCAAAACACTACATATTGTATGATTCCATTTGTAAAAATATCCAGGAAAGGCAAATTTAAGGAGATGGCAGATCATTTCTTGCTTAGGACTGAGCAGAAATGAACTGCAAATGGGCATGAGGAAACTTTTTGTGTGTGAAAAATGTTCTAATAATAGATTGTGAAAGTGGTTTTATAACTAAATTTACTAAAAACCACTGAACTGACATTTACAATGGGTGACTGTTATAGTGTATAAATTATTCCTCAACAAAAGCTGCTTAAAAATAAAAAATAATGCTTGAAAATTAAAAACAATCAACAAATTGATTTCTTGACCTTCTAATGGGCCACGATCTATTTGCAAAACATTGCTTAACCATATTGTAAGCACACTCCCCTAGCTCCTTAAACTCTCTGAAAGTTCTCTCCACTTCTTGCCTTAACTGGAATCAGAACACCTGTCTTATTCCCAGTATTATGTCTAGATCTCTGCAAACATGGGCTCAAATCCCTTCTGTTGTAAGATTCCTGACATAGGGCTTTCCCCTTCTCTACCCCTTTCTCGCATCTAACCAATGGCCAACTTCTCCAGTGGTACTTCCTCAAACCTGTTGACTCCTCTTCAGTTCTACCCCTCTGTCTTAGTTCAGGCCATCATCTCTTGCCTTGATTAATCAAAACATTGTCTATTTTGGGCTATGAAGAGAAACAGGCCCTTCTAAAGCATAATCTTGTCATGCTAAGCCCCTGTTTAAACATGTTAATGGTTTCCAGTGCCCACAGGATGATGTCTCAGCTCCTTAAGGCAAGTGGAGTGTTTGGATGACATTTGATGATAGATAAATTTTGTTGAAAGATAGAATACATGTATCTCACGTCATGAATTTTTTAAAAAGCTTTCATTATATCTATTTTTTATATGTCTGTCTCTCCTATAAATTAAACTCTGCTAGGACACAGATTTGTGTGTTTATACCCATTTATCTTCCCCAGCCCTCAGCATAATGTCCTCCCCACAGTAAGAATCTGATAAGTATTTGTGAATGAATGAGTGAAAAGAGGACTCCTCCAAGAGCTGTGATAGGACCCAAGAGTTGCTTCTTGGCTTTGGTTTAACCAGCAAAGCAAACAAGAGGCTCCTGGTACGATATGCAAACTCACCAAATTTCTACATTCCAGCAATCTGTCTGGAGACTCATCCTTCAGGCACTGTTTTGACGTGGGACAGTTGATTAACTCGGTACTGGACTCCATTCAGCATCCTCCTCTTGCTAGGCAATCCTGGAATCTTCCAGAGAGAGGGAAGAACACTTTTAGTATTCATATTTAACACAGAGACGTGAAGGATACCATCCACATGTGTGGTAATGGTTTATATCCCAAATGTCACTAGAAGGGCACAGCCCATCTCATGATCAAGCCTGGCAAAGTGACAGATTTGCTCTATGGGATGCAGTAAAGGACAGCGTTTCATTGTTCATTCTTTCTACCAAGTTGAAAATAAACTCTGTCAAAGCACATCCTTTTGGTTCACTGCTAAAACAGAGCAAGGCACCTTCCTGAATTACTTGGCTGCCTGTGTCTAAAAAGGTCATTTTCATTTGATTCTAAAAGTTTGCCTGAGACATTTTTCAAAAGAAGAGTTGGATAACTAATTTTTACCCAAAGCTCTTACTGAAAAGAAAAGAAAAATTACCATTACATTGGGCCAAATTAAGGCTGTCTTCTGTTAGGAAAGAATAGATTCTTATAAAAGACTTTCTCTGCAGCCATTTTGACTCTAATGTCGGCCTTCAAGATAGTAGATTTAATTAAATCTTGTTCTTCAGAAAGATAAAGAGTAGAATAAAATAGCCAAGATTCATGAAGAACAAAGGTCTTCATTGGACTGACCTCTCGGAAGGAACCATTTTTAAATGTTAAATTACCTTGTGGGCTATATTTTAAAATGGTCTTAAGATATTTTAACAGCTAAATTTCCCTGCACTCTCTGTTCTTGCCACCTCCTTGTTTTTGCTTATGCTGTTGCTTATTCTGGAAGCCCATTCTCTATCTTCCTCCTGGCCAAAGCCTTTTCTTCCTCCAGAGCCCAGGTTAGCACCATCTCCTCTAGGAGATGCCCCTCAAACTTCACCTCTCACTACTGCATTGAGCAGATGGTGTAAGGGGGGGCAGGGATGAAGGGGAGGGGGACACACTAGAATCTTAGGTGTAACGTGAAATGGTATTATGACATATTTTGGGAAAAAATATATAACCTCCTGTTAGTTGTTAGGGATAATCAGAAGAAACAGTCTTTTGAGGCAGTGAAAGACTGCCTCTCTTGTACCCCACCACTCCCCATATCAGAATCCCTAGACGTAATCTTTTTTTGAGAGAGAGAACTAACTAATGTGGACTCAACACCACACAGTGTACTTGATATGCAATGCTCATCTTATGTGCAGGTCTAGTTTACACAGGGCTCATGCACATTTCTCAACTGGTCCTTATTGTAAGCTTCTAGCCAGGATCAGTGTTATCATTTCCAGCTCAGGTAAGATAACTGAGTGCCAGAGTTCACCTCTAGAATGATACTCAACTAGTAAGAAGGAGACTCCAGCTGGGATCTATATTTAGTTTGCTTTCTTTCGCACCATGCTAGGATCTCTAATTTTTCATGTCTGGTGCCTCCAAATTTCTTGCAAGAATTTTTTCCCCTCAAAGTCCTCACTGTGTCTAGCACAATTATTGGTAGGTAGATGGGTGGATGTACTATAAAGAGACAGTGAAGTTTATCAAATCACTGTTACAGGATTGAAATTAGAAAGAAACATTTTTGCTTTTCCAACCTTCTGTTAATATTTTTTTTAAATTAAGAAATCTGCAGAAACCCTAAAGCTATTTAGATGTTAGTCATGATTATTCATTTGGTACAGCTGGGAGGACTCAGGAACTGCGGATTTAATCAAGGTCACAAAGTACATCATAGAGACAAGAAGCAAAGTTGCTGTGATTCCTTTTCCACTCATTAGGAATCGTTTCTCAGTACACATGTGAGTCTTCTTACTTTTGTACTTTAAACAGACTTCTCAAATGAAAACTAATGGGTTCTTTGATAAAGATGTTAAAATAATCAGTAAACTAGTCACCAGTTATTTTTTTCATTTATACAAAGACTTCCTTTCTCAGGCTTTGAGGATAGGACAGTATAATTGGACCATGGGGGTCGGTCTGTACACAACAGAATTATCTGACAGTTTTGTCTGTGAAAATGGAGTATGGGTGCAAGCTAGTCGTGGCCTCCACATGGATTTGGAAATAGTTGATTCATGTGGTATCTTTGACTTCAGATGGCTATTTGAAGGGAATTGAAATAACTATTGCAAGTTAATCAAAGCTGACTCCTGAGGCTAAGAAAAACTGAGTCTCTTGTCAGCTCACACTAATGAAGACAAAATAAACAATGCTTGCAGTTAATCACCAGCACATGACCTGCGTGGCTGGGGGAAAACAGCATGCCATCCCAAGGTCTCTTCAGATGCCTAAGGACAAGATGTATATTTGTTGAAGGTTTGGAACTAAGTAAATTTTTATGAGTTTTGGAAGTAAAATTTCCAAATTAATTAATTTTTCCACATAAATTCCTAGCTCCATGAAGAATTTCATATTTGATTATTGAGGATCTACTATGTGCCAGGGGCTTTCAAGAGCATTATTTTATTTTCATTCAATTATTACAGTAATATCAGGCTCTGCCACAGTGCTAGACTGTTTTCATTGGCCAATGATTATCAGGAAAGGTACAGGCATGTTTTAAAAACAAAACAGAAAACATTGGGAAAGCTCAGTAAGTATTTGTGTGTGTGTGTGTGTGTATGTGTGTGTTTGTGTATTGAGGATGAAACCCAGGGCCTCGGACATGCTAGGCAAACATTCTACCACTGAGCTACACCTCCAGCCTTATTGTTTTATTTGACAAATGTGTTCCATAAAGGAAAAACATTATAACCTCATAATTTCAAAAAAAATTTAAATTATCTTTATTATAACAAGTGGTACAACTAAAAATACTTCCAAAATAAATGCTTTTTCCCCAAAGCGGTATTCATGTTTATTCAATTCCCTGTATTTATTTCATAATAATTATTTTATTTCAGAGTTGGATGAATTACAGGGATTACATGATAATTATTTTGAACTCAGAAAGATAAAGGCACTTATGCAAGTTCCCTAGCATTACAACCCAGCAATTTTTCTCTCTAAATATTTTAAAGACCTAACATTAATGTTTAAAAAGGTTTTTCAAATGTCATATTTAAACACTTTCTCCCCAGGGACTACATCATCCTTTTACTAATTCACCAATCTGGTGGCTCCTGGCCAAAATAAACTCTTGAGCAAAATTACATTCATGTGTTTACCACGGTGAAGTTGTTTAAACCCTTGGATTCCAGGAAATGAAGCTTTAAAACATGTTTAGGTAAATACTTTTTAACATTATCCAACTGGCTCAGTCAACTTGATTTACAAAATTATTAGCAATTTCTGTTGCAAAGTAAACTTTCAAGTTATTCTTGCTGATCTCTTAAGAATAACTCACTGTGGATCATCCCCAGTTTTCAAATCAACCTACATAACTAATATAAGCTGCTTCTCAGGAACATAACTAAACTCCAAACACTAAAGTTGGAGTCAGGACACCTGAGTGAAAGGAAACTTCTAGTTACACAGCTGAGGCTCTTTAACATAATGGGGTCATGGTACTCATTTTACAGAACTATTTGAGGCTTTAATTTCATAATTTATATGAAACCCTTTGTGAATAGATGCTCTAGAATTCTTTCACATGGGATGAGAACACCCACAATTGTGATGGAGTCAATTAAAGTCAACGGTAGCAGCAGCAAACTGTAGGCTCAAGCTCATTCTCTCCCATTGTTCTAGAGTTGGGATTTCTGCTTTTCCTACTTCCCCCTCAGCAGTTACTGACCCCCTGCCCCACCCCTGGTACCCCTCTCTGTGTGCTGGTACATCGTAGTTCCCCGGAACATGCATTGAGCTTGCCTGTCGCTAAATATCTAACCCTACCCTATTCTGGCTTCTCAAATTCCACTCATAACAATCTTTCTCACATGCATTTTCAAATTAGTTAATTTATATGAAAGTACTTGCTTTCCATGGCCTTTTTTTTCCCTTTAAAGTTCTAGGAATTGAATTCAGGGCCTTGCACATGCTAGGCAAGGGCTCTACCACTGAGCTACATCCCCAGACTTTTGTATTTTATTTTGAGACAGGGTCTTACTAAGTTGCCCAGGTGGTTTTGAACTTGTAATCCTCCTGCCTCAGCCTCCCTAGGAGCTGGGATTACAGGTGCATGCTACTGCTCCAAACTTCCCTGGCTTTTATAACTGATTCATCTGGTACCAAAGATTGCAAAAATAAATAGTACTATAAGATGATCACCTATCAAGTATTAAACTTTATTTATTTAGTGGTACTGGGGATTGAATCCAAGGATGTTCTACCACTGAACTACAACTACGCCCTTTTATTTTTTATTTTGAAACAGTCTCTCTCTAAATTACTGTGCACTGGCTTGGAACCTGCGATTTTTCTGTCTCAGCCTCCCAAGTACTGGGATTATAGGCATGTGCCACCGCACCTGGCTTAAATAGTAAATATTGTTATCAAGTTGCACACACAAAAATAGAATGATAATTTTTTTTTTCTACCCCAAACCCCACATAGTTAAGGCAAACCTCAAATGGTGCCTAAGGCAGCATTTTAACAGACATCTCACTGACCTCCCAAGTCAGGACTCTCTGGAGGACTCAGGACACTGTGTACCACTGAAACTGCTGGGAAACGGTGCCCCCTGACATTTGAGCACGGTAGTAAGCATACAGTCAGCACCGCGTGAATATGCTTGGATTTACTGAGAATCCAACCCATGCAACTATATTGTGACCCTTCTCCATTTTATTTCCTCTTTCATCCCAGCGCATCCACTGTTACTCTGAAACCCACCACCAACACTTTGAGCCACTTCGTCTAATCCCAAAGCACGTTCTGAGCACCACGTGGAGGGAGGTGGAGTCCTGCTGCTGGAGTCAGTCTCGAGCTACTTGTTTCCATGTGCTCCTTAATCCTCATCCTTTTCTGCATCTAAACCTCACCACTCACAAGGTAAGTAAACCCATTCTGGAGGGGGTGGCATGAGGGAGTGGCTGTTGCTCGTGCCTGGTAGCGCTAGGTCTCCACACCAATGAACAGGCAAAGAAGCAGCTCTATAAGAAACTTTTTAGGTTAATGTTACTCAAACAGCTTCTGTGTATTTGAGTAATGGGAATTAGCAGGTTTGTCATGCTATTTCACCAGTAATACCAATACTACATCTCCTGCAGGCAAAAAAGAATGCCTTAGGCACTTTGAGTTCAATCCTGGAAAAACCAAGTATGAAAGTATACCGACCACAGAGACAAGTCATTTAAAGTGAGATTAAATTTTATTGTTCCCTCTTTTTTTGTTTTGGCAAACTTTTTTTTTTTTTTTCCTGGTAACATCACTGGATCTATGAGGCTGTTTCAACTTGATTACTGATTGTAGATAAATACACATCGGCCAGGTCTTTGAGCTCTCTTATTTCATGACTCTGGGGAACATTATTTTTAGATACAGTGGACCAAATAACGAGCATCTGTGCTCTCTGAAGTTCTTGGCTGGCCTCAGAAGTAATATAACGGGTTGTGCCTCTGAGACCAGGACAGTTTTGCTATGAAAGCAACAGCCCAGTTTGATTAAGTTGATAACAACGTAGAGGAAGCTCAACTTCATACAGCAATGCTGGAGGGCCCAGACTATATTTTCCTCAAGTCGCTAAAGTTTTGTGCATTTATTTATTCCATCATCTGGGAATTGTGAACTGAGTTTCATCTCGAGAAAACTGTTTGCCAGAAGCAGTGGGTCTGGGCAAAAAGACACCAACCGAGGAGAGCTGGCGCCAGGGGAGTTTATGACAGAGAGCTCATACATTTTCTTTGTTTTTTTTTTCTCTCTTGATGACAATTATAGTAAAGAAACAAGTGCAAATACTAAGTCCAGCTGATATGTGTTTGGGCATGTCTGTTAAGGATCTTATTGCTATTTGAAAAATGACATTGCAGCCCATTTTCTAATTATTTCTGTTCTGTTCTTGCCTAACTGGCTTGTAACATTCCAAGTCATGACCTTGGTATAATTCTCCACATTGACTGTGCTATTTCAGAACCTAGTACCATTTCAGGCATGATCCTCCCATCCAAACCCCAGGTTACAATAAGCATTTTAGAGCTATTTTTAGGATATTCACACAAAAAAGCCATTGTATTTCAGCACAATAAAAATACATTTAGAACATGGATTAAGAAACATAAAGAGAGGCACATGGAGATTCTGAACACATACTTAGAGATCCTATACATATAAATATATCTCTTCTGATGTTATAGACATCATTCATGAGAATTTAGGGATATTATTTTGTTTCTTGAATTCTTTTTTTTTTTTTGCAGTACTGTGGATTGAACCCAGGGGCATTCTACTTCTGAGCTACACCCCCAGCCCTCTTTTTTATTCTTTATTTTGAAACAGGGTCTCACTAAGTTGCGGAGGGCCTCGCTAAGTAGCTGAGGCTGGCTGCGAACCCAGATCCTCCGGTCTCAGCCTCCCAAGTACTGGGATTACAAGTGTACGCCACCACGCCTGGCTGTTTCTTGAATTCTTGATGTACATAACATGGCTCAGCACATAAGAGCCACCAAAAGATTATTTATGAAGATAAGAGGCCCCTGGGTTAGCCAGATGCTTCATTTTCTTCTGAAAAGAATTTAAAATGCAGATTTTTTAAAATGTTTTTATTGGTGCATTGTAGTCTCACATCACAATGAGTATTAGTTTGGTGTTAACATACATGCACACAGCTCTTAGTGTCCCTCCCCCCCGCCTCCCCCCCCCACATGTAGCACTGAGAATGATGTTGGTATAATCTCATATATACACATTGCTTATGACAGTAATTCCATAGATTCACTTCTTTCTTGCCCTTCCCCTTCCCTTGTACCCCTTCCCTTGCACTACTGAGGGCTCTCCGTTGTCATTGGAGTCCCTTTTGTGTCCCCACTACTCCCTAAGTTG
>PVJS01021882.1:0-31082 GCA_004027185.1 Glis glis
GTGCGCCACCACGCCCGGCTTCAGACCTATATTTTTTTTTTTTTTTTTTTTTTTTTTTTTTTTTTTTTTTTTTTTTTTTTTTTGCGGTACCGGGGCTTGACCCCAGGGGCGTTCTACCTCCGCGCTACGCCCCCGGCCCTATTTTTTAATGCTTTATTTTTGAAACCGGGTCTCACGAAGTTGCGGAGGGCCTCACTAGGTAGAGAGAGAGAGAGGGAGAGAGATAGAGAGAGAGAGAGAGAGAGAGAGGGACAGAGACAGAGAGAGATAGACCGATCGATCTCATCGATCGATCGTGCGCGCGCATGCGCGCTGAGGCTGGCCGCGAACCCGGATCCTCCGGTCTCCGCCTCCCAAAGTACTGGGATTACAAGCGTGCGCCACCACGCCCGGCTTCAGACCTATATTCTTAACCATAGCCCCTTACTGCTTTTGAGCAGCTGGTGTTGATGTCAACAAGACCACACACATACACACACACACACACACACACACACACACACAATAGTGTGATTGATTTATAGTGTATCACTTGGGATTCCCTCCTAGAATTAATTTACTTACTTTAGAGAGACAATTCCTACCAGTTTGGCAATCTGGTTTCCCAGCCTACAGTAGACGAGAAGTAGTAATTTAAAGATGGGAGAGGCATTCTTGTGGACAGATCTGGGAAGAAAGGGGCAGCTGGCAACCCGTATACAAGGAAGCGGGCCAGGAAATTACTAAATGTAACGCCCAGACGTCAAGAAACATGGCGATGGAAGACTAGCTGGCCCAATGCCCAAGCACACGTCCTCCACACTCCTCAGGAGTGACTGTGCCCCCTGAGTCCCAGCATCTACCACCTCGCCTGTCGCCCAGTGGAGCTTCTGTAAATATTTGATGAATGACAGTTGACCCGAGGCATCATTGTGTTTACTATCCTTTAAGTAAGTAGAAAAACAAATAATCTACTTTATAGCTTTTTTTTTTAACCCTATGGATGGTATAAAATATAGTGGTGCTCTTAAGAATAAACTCTCCATTTGCAGACTCGTCTACCAGCCTTGGCACATTCCCGAAGGGCTCCAGAGAGACAGGGCCTCCTTTAGGTTAGCATTTGATTTTGGGGCGGGTGTCTAAGTCTGATTTCTGGGGTCTTATGGCATAGATCAGTAGTTTAAACTCAGAAGACATGATATTGTAATGTGGGCGTGCTGTGCTAGCTTGCCTGGTTGACTTGGGCCCTGGGCTTAGCGAAGAGAGTGGCCACAGACCAGGGCCAGCCTGCCTTAGGTGTGGCATATGGAAGGTGGAGTTTGGAAAAGGGAGGTGTCCATGAAGGGACGAGGGGACATCTAATTTGTTGTCTAGGAGTTTCCCTGGCAGATATGTTGAGACACAGGTCACTAGCTTGCTTTTTTCTGCACTCCTTGAGGGGCCCTGCATGGGAGCTGAGGGGTGGAGGAAAATGGATTTCACGTTTCCTGTATGCATTCCAGCACCCTGAAAAATTGGTGGGCGTCGTCTGCAGTGTCACTGATAGAAAATACCATCATGCCACCATCCTGTTTGAATGTGCCTATGGAGACTTCTTGTGCTGGTTCACATGCGGTCAGTGCGGGCTGGTCCAGCTGTGCCTGCCTCCCCATGACCTGCCCCCATGGCAGAGGCACATCCCCCTCCTCCCTGTCTCCACGCACCCTCTTCCCTCTTTCAGGAAAGCCGCCTCCCAGCTCCATCTGACCTCCTCCAGAGCCACTTTCTGGAAGCCACAGACCAGGCCAAATTCTGCTGTCTGTCTGTTCTCTTAGGGCATTTAATAATTGCCCCAGCTGTGGATTTCCTTTGGTTTCACTGTTTGTTTTTCTCGCCCTCCAATAGATTATACAGGCCCCAGGGGAATTTGTTAGTTTTTTAAATTAATTTACTCAACAGATATTTATTGAGCCTACTGTGTGCAGGTGCTTGGGATTCAACAGTGAGTGAAGGAGACTCAGGTCCTGCCTCCAGGTGCCCACCGCCTAGCGGCTGAAGGCTGATACCATGCACAGGTTGGAAGGTGCTAGGTGCTGCGAAGACAAGCAACTCAGGGAGAGGGGTTAAAGCTGTGGGTCTCCACCTTGGCTCTATAACCCACTATCCTGGGGGAACTTCTAAGAATATGTTCTGGTCCCAGTGTGGCCCAGTCAAACTCTCTAGGGGTGAAATTCTAGGTTTTTGAACAGCTCACCAGGTGTTCTGGATGTTGGGGGTGAGGGGTTTGCAGTTAAATATGGATGGAAAGGAGGGCCTCCCTGCGAAGTGGCTCCGAGCTCTCTCCACTGTAGGTACCATCAGAGTCCCACCCCAGGCCTGACGGACTCATAGTAGGTGCCCAGTTTTTGTTGCATAAATAGAAAAAAAGTTACATTTATTTAATGTTACCACTGTTGACTATAGAGTCAGAGTATGAGGATTGTGTATCTGTTGGTTTAAAACAATTCTCCTTGATTTATATCATAGGCCTTTCCCTCCTTCCTCCAAGTTTATGTGTTTATTTTCTGATTTGTCTAGAGTTTCTTTTTGTTTTCAAATGGGAAATTTCTTCCAGTAGCCTTTTTTTTTTTTTTTTTGGCAGTACCGGGGATCGAACCCAGGGGCATTCTACCTCCAAGCTATACCCCCAGCCTTATTTTTTATTCTTTATTTTGAAACAGGGTCTCACTAAGTTTCAGAGGACCTCACTAAGTAGTGAGGCTGGCCGTAAACCCAGATCCTCCAGTCTCAGCCTCCTAAGTACTGGGATTACAAGTGTGTGCCACCACGCTGGCTTCCAGTAGCATTTTCTAAAGGTACTTTCTTCCTTTTCTTTCTGTTGTTTTTTTTTTTTAACTGTTGTGTTAGGTATGAGTATTAGTGAAACCAAATTAAAATGAACCAGGGGGGTCTGCTGCATGATATAAATCCAAAGAATTTATTGTTGAAGGTAAAACCATTATGACCCTTTTATCATTTAATTTTAGCAATCTGTAGATATTGGGACCTTCCCCCTTTTAATTTCAATTTTTCTCCCCAAAGGTTGGTTGAATAAAACTTTTGGCTTAAATTTTCTTTTTTTTTTTTGCTCAGGTTACATCTAAACTCTGTTAACTGATACCGAAGCTGTGCCCTAGAGCATATAGGAATATAGTGCTTAATTGAGCTATCAACCTTCTAATGAATTCATACTGAGATTTATCATTTAATTAAAAAGCGATGGGAGAAAAAAGCAAAAAGAAGGTGTGCAGTTGTTTCTCCCACCAGCCTCCATTTCCTACATCTAAAATCTCCTGTCTTGCTCATGATAGCCTGTGGAATCATCTGGAATATTGCATTAAAGTACTCAAGGTAGATAAATGGAATGCGTGATGTTCTATATTACAATTACTTGACTTCTTAGTAGGTCTTAAAAATTGATTTGGATTTGGTGACAATCATATGACACTTGATTAAGTATGAATTATGTTTTATGTTCACCCAAAGGTTGGTGAGGCCATTTTCCAAAATTCTTGCAAGGTCTGTATATCTGAAGCCATCTGAAAATCCAATCAAAAGACATCTAATACTGAAGGCTCCTGCTTTACTGAGAGGCAGAGAATAAATTTTTCGTGAAGACACCATTTCTTGTATGCTGCATGCTCCTTTAAAATTCACATTGCATTAAAAAAGCTACCTTTAAGCAGCACATTTTATGATGACTGCATTTTTAAGTGTGCAAGGGTAATATTGCAAATCTGTAAATGTAGGACAGTCATCTTTTATTGATTCAAAGAGTGGAAATGTGTAATATTTTTTGTATTTGGTTGTAGAGTTATATTACGTGTTTTTTTTAAATGAGCAGTATTTTATGTTAAGATAAAATGTAAGTACCTCAATGTTTAGTACAGTTAAAAGATGGGAGTAGTATTTTCCTGTACTTATTTTAGACTTTGCCATGTCTAAGGAGTAACTCAAGCAGGGATAAAAGAGGGCAGAAAGGATTCAATGCCAAAATAAATTTTAGGTTTCTATAAAAATAAACCAGGAAAGGAGCAGTCTTAGCTGGGTGCGGTGGCGCCTGCCTGTAATCCTAGTACTTGGGAGGCTGAGACAGGAGGATCACAGGTTTGAAGCTAGCCTCAGCAACTTAGTGAGACCCTTAGCAACTTAGCAAGGCCCCACATCAAAATATAAAATAAAAAGGGCTTGGGGTGTAGCTCAGAGGTAGAATACCTATGGGTTCAATCCCCACTACCAAAAAAAAATACCCTTAGATTAAAAATGAGGTGATAATATAGGGAGTATTGGTGAGGGTTGGAGTCTCTTTGGGTCTCAGTTTCCCTCCTCTGGTGTTCCCGCCCACGGACCTCTGAGCTCATTATTGATTGGGGCTCTCAGGTCTGTACATACATGTGTACATCTGTCTGTATGTTGTATATGTGTTCAGGGAGGGGAGCATGCGGTTCAACTGACCCTGCACATGTGGGGTCAGATAGTTTTGTCTGCAAAAAAGAGCAAGGCTATTATGGAAGTGATCTTAAGATCTAGTTTAAGTCTTGCATTGTGTAGATAAGGAAATAGAGATCCAGGGAAGTCGGGCAGCTTGCCCAAGGTCTTGTTGCTAGTTGTGAAGGAATCCGGAAATGCAGTCACCAGGCACATGGAGTCTACACATACGGATTCCGGAACACCAGTAGTTTGAATAATGGTGGTGACCCTGTCACTAGCTGTGAGACCCATGCAACTTCTCTGTTTCTGTTTCCTCATTGTGAAACGGGAATCATAATAACTCCTACTTCATAGGGTTGCCATTGTGAGGATTATGTGGGTAATAACACATGTCACATGCTTAGAACGGTGCCCGATGCATAGTAAACACTCAATGAAGAACTGCAGTTACTGTCATTGTTAATCTGTCTGTTCCATTAAACCACATTAAGCCCAAATAATTCCAGTGTCAGCATTTGTGTGTTTGTCATTGTTTTAATTTCATTTCTTTCATTTGGCCTGTTTACAGCTCATCATAATTGTAGCGTGCAATGTGATACGGTAGCTTGCCAGTCACATAGGACCTCATGGTGGTTTGGCAAGTGCCCAGAATTCCAACTACCTGTTGGAACTGTTGCCAAAATACAGTCGATTTTCATTGCCCGGAAGTTATTCCACCAGGAGCGCAAATCATTAATATGACTTTGTGTCTTCCAAAATATTCTTTTTCCTTTTGCGAAGGTATTAGGTTTCTCAACAGTTCTGTGAAGCTGAGCAGCCGCATGGGCTTTGTTCCTGCCTCCTGAGAAAGCGTTAAAATGGGAGGCAGATGTGCCAGTGGAATCTCCTGAAATGACTTTCAGAAATAAACCCGTGCGAGAGCCAGAAGGTAAAACTAATTTTTTTTTTTATTTCTCCCTCTAACAATCCAAGTAGCCAAGCAACAGATCCTATCATGCTGGGCATCTGGCAAACCAGGAAGCAGGAACAGGGAATAACTTTCCGCTTTCAACAATTTGCATGGCTATTAACAATCGAGGACTTTTCCTCTGGGATGACATTATCGACGACGGCAGGACCAAGACCTAGGTACTGTTTCTGCGTGTCATGTTTAAGCAGTGTGCACCGATCTTTGATGATAAACTTAGAAGAGCAGCCAAGGTAGAAGTTAGGAAGGAAATTCTAGCCTGTGGTTTGAAGACTCGGGAGCATGCAGACACATCAGGGCTTCAATTTTCATTTTCCCTCTCAGGAGACAGCTGCAGTTCCGAAGAAACACCATGTAAGAGCTTTTCTATAATACTGTTTTTTGCCACCAAATCCAGATGTGATCTGATTCCTATTGGATTCCACATGATAGCAGGCTTCGCTGTCATTGGGTCAACTGTGTCCCTGGGAACTTTATGATGTGTGAAAAAAAATCATGATAGAACAAGATTATATCCTTGCTGTAAATCATAGACTCATGGCGTGTCCACTAACATACACTTTTTTTTTTTTGCGGTACCGGGGATTGAACCCAGGGGCGTTCTACCTCCGAGCTACACCCCCGGCCCTATTTTTTATACTTTATTTTGAAACTGGGTCTCACGAAGTTGCAGAGGGCCTCACTAATTAGCTGAGGCTGGCTGCGAACCCGGATCCTCCGGTCTCCGCCTCCCAAGTACTGGGATTACAAGCTTGCGCCACCACGCCCGGCCTTAACATACACTTTTTAAAAAGTAGCTAAGTGTGGTGGTACATGCCTGTTATCCTAGTACTTGGGAAGCTGAGACAGGAGGATCACAGGTTCAAGGTCAGCTTGTGGTAACTTAGCGAGGCACTGTTTCAAAATAATAAAAATTAAAATAGTGCTAGGGCTATATCTCAGAGGTAGAATGTCCCTGGGTTCAATCCCCAATACCACATACACACTAAAAAAATAAATAGAGCCAGGCATGGTGGCGCATGCTTGTAATCCCAGTACTTGGGAGGCTGAGACAGGAGGATCACAGGTTCGTGGCCAGCCTCAGCTACTTAGTGAGGCCCTCCACAGCTTAGTGAGACCCTGTTTCAAAATAAAGAATAAAAAACAGGACTGGGGGTGTAGCTCTGAGGTAGAATGCCCCTGGGTTCAATCCCCAGTACTGCAAAAACAAATGAATAAATAAATAAATAAATCAGTGGAATGTCTATGAAAAAAAAATAGAAATAAAAATAAAATGAGAGAAACTCTGGTGAGTGGTTCACTAAGTATAGAGAATGTGAGCTCTCCTGCTCTCATCCCAAATTTGATACTGCTTGGCTCCTGACAAGAAGTAGGGCATGTGTTTTATGCACAGGGATGATTGTAGTTTTCTATTTGTATGTGGAACACATATTCAAAATCCAAACATCTTTTTTATTTCCCATAGGAGTATTTCATGCCAAGTATTAAGGGGCTATTAAAAAAAAACAAAACTTCCTGTTTTGGCAGAAGACAGGAGGGTGTTCTCCTTTCCTCATCCCAAGGTCCTCTTGTCTTTTCTACAAAATAAAATTTGCCCTTTTTCTTTCTTCTAGTAAACTGACTGATAGATTCAGGTAGCAGTGTGATAAAAAAAAAATACCATATTGTATTTCCAGTGAACTCACTTAATGAGATGAGATGCCTTCATTGGATGTGTTAGATATGTCCCTGAAAGTAGGAAACACTTGCTTTTGGAATTTCCTAGGCATGATGGCCCGGGAGCTTTCTCAGTTTGCTCCTTAGCAGGACAAGGTATAAGAACTATCATTTGAAGCCTGTCATTTCCGTCCCCCTCGGGGGTATAAAAATGGTCTAGTGATTTTTTTAGATAGCAGAGCACAGACCAGCAGGCCATGTGGCCTGTCCTTCGGCCCAGGGCATTCCCTGTTAATCATCAGCTTCATCTACAGCAGCTCCTATTAAGCATTTCTCTGTCCACGCAGAGCAGGTGAGATCGTAATCTAAGAGTTTTGTTCCAGCATGTGCAGGGATGCTCTGAGGTTTCTCTTCCCCTTCTGTTCTCTCCCCCTGCATAATTTTTGGGGTCCAGGCATGCAAGCTTTTGGGAGTCTTCTTTATGTTACTAAAGGCCCAGTACACTGGAATGTAGATTGAGGTTATGGGCAAGGGGCTATAGCCCTTGAATCTTCTTGGGCCTTAGATTGTTCTACCTTGCGTTATAATTATTTAGTTTTTAATCTCTCTAGATTTATATACCCTAGGGGCAAAGCTGGGTCCCAGAGTCCCCCTCCCAATGTAGTAGTTTGCTCGCTAGGTGTTTACTAAAGGTTATTATATTTGGTTAGCCCTTTGTAATTCTTTCTTCAGTGTAGAAATTTCAGAACTAAAATGAAAGGGAAGAATATGGTATATTTCTTTATTATAAAATTTTTCTTTAGTATATATATATATATATATATATATATATATATTTTTTTTTTTTTTGTTACTGGGGATTAAACTCAGAGGCATTCTGCCTCCAAGCTACATCTCCAGCCCAATTTTACTTCTTATTTGGAAACAGGGTCTCCCTAGGTTGCTGAGAGCCTTGCTAAGTTGCCTGGCTTTCAACCTGCGATCCTCCTGTCTCAGCCTCCCAAGTACTGGGATTACAAGTGTGAGCCACCACACTCGGCTTGCATTTTTTAAATATAGAAAAGCAGACAAAAAAAAAAAGTTCAAAGTATATAGCACCTCTTTTCATGGTGGAAAACTGTACCCAAGAGGCCTTTTCTTTGCTCCATTTGCCTCCACGTCTATTTTAATCATGGAGTTATTTGAATGTTTCCCACTTTATGTTCTGCTTGGGCTCAGAATGGTAAGTTTTATGTTGGTTATAGCCTCGAATGTCATTGAGCTCCATGAGAACAGGGATGATGTGTATTTGTTTTTAAGTTTGTTTCCCTGACACTTAGCACAGTGCTAAGCTTATATTGGATCCTCAAGAAATATTTGTTGAATGAATATCTTTGGGCATAGAGGTCTGTTAATGCAAGAAAGAAAGATGTTTGGAACTGAATTGTTAGAGTTCTTTTGTTCTTAATAAACAACCCCAGGGAGATGTTGAATGGAAAAAATAAATTTAGAAGAGATTTTTTTTCCCCCCTTGAGGTTTAAGATAAGAGCAGTAAAATTAGAGACTTACAAAATCAGATGATGATTTGCAGCTTTAAAATAGCTTGAGCCCTTGATTGTCATTTTAGTGACAAGTGGCTTTCCTGTCATAACCCAGTCATACCCCTGCAAGCCTGCCTTCTGGAACTCTATCTGCCGTGCATTGTCTGGGATGGGCCTCAGTTCTTGGCCGTGTACAGTTTATATTGCTTCGGAGCTGGCTTTGTTTTGGAGAGCAGGCTGAGAGATGGTGAACCCATGGGAGAGAGTGGTGGAATTCTCTGGCAACTGCACCACAGAGGATGTCCCTCGTTCATTCCTTTGGTGCTTTAGCTGCTCCCCACAAGGAAGGGACAGACTGTGCCCTTGAGACCAGAGCTCAGTCCCCGTATCTGCTGGTGAATGGACACCAGCTATGCTCAGTGCCGGACAGCTCTCCTGGGCCCTATTCCCATACACAGGAGGCAGAGGGATGTGACTGTGCGAGCATCTATCAGAGCCTGGGTTCCACAGGCCAGTGTCACTTCCACAGTTCACCCCTACGCCACTTTGTTCTTTTACAGAGGCCATGGTTGAAATTTACATCTGTGGAATGGCCCCTCTGCCCACCCCTGACAAGGATGGGTTTTGCACACCTCTCTTTTTCCTAGGTACTTTCTAGCAGCCATCCAGGGACCATCAGAGGTGCTTCTTTGTGGCTGTTCACAAAAGCCCTCCTTCCTATCTGAGTCGCATCACTTTACTCTTTTTTTTTTTTTTTTGGCGGTTATTTTTATTTTTTTGCAGAGCTGGGAATTGAACCCAGGGCCTTGCATGTGCTAGGCAAGTGCTATTCCACTGAGCTACATCACCAGCCTCCTAGTTATTCTTTTTTCTGTAACCCTCCCTTCTTCCTCTGAGGCGCGCGCTCTTTCTCTCTCTCTCTCTCTCTATCCCTATCTCAATCTCTCCCTCTCTCTCTTCCTGTCCCTTGGCTCTTTATATCAGGTCTTATACTGCCACTCAAGTCAAGTTTTCCCAGCACATGAGTTCTCATCTTAGAAGCTAGATTTTACATTGTATGGTATAACTTTTTTTTAATTTTTTTAATATGTTTTTATTGGTACATTGTAGTCTCACATCACAATGAGTATCAGTTTGGTGTTAACATACATGCACACAGCTCTTGGTGTCCCTCCCCCCCTATATAGTATAACTTTAAGAGAGAGCCACCCCAGGCTTACAGAAGAAGCCCCAATTGGTGGATGTTTTGGGAAAAAAGAAAAAACGTCCGAGTTGCAGAAGTAATGCTTCAGCATTGTTAAAGCACAAACATTTCAGAAAGTGAAAGTTCCCTATCATGTTTCCCATGACCACCTTTAGCAGTGTAATGTATATTTTTTCTTGTCTAAGCACGTATTATTTATGTTCTTGAAAACAGGACCATTGTGTACATGTTGTTTTGTGATTTCTTTTTTAATCACTTAATTTATATCAAGCATTGTTCCATGTCAATACATATAGCCCTTTCTTTCATTCTATTTTAACAGGTATAGGTATATTCCAAAAATACTACTTTGATTAGATTATGATGGAGTATAAAGCTTGACCTTTGACTCTTTTTTTTTTTGCGGTACCGGGGATTGAACCCAGAGGCGTTCTACCTCCGCGCTACACCCCCGGCCCTATTTTTTTATCCTTTATTTTGAAACCAGGTCTCACGAAGTTGCGGAGGGCCTCACTAGGTAGAGAGAGAGAGAGACAGGGAGAGAGAGAGAGAGAGAGAGAGAGAGATGAGACTGGCCGCGAACCCGAATCCTCCGGTCTCCGCCTCCCAAAGTACTGGGATTACAAGTGTGCGCCACCACGCCCGGCGACCTTTGACTCTTTATTATAGTTTCTCTTTTGTTTTCCTCCTAATTCTTTGAGAAAAAGTAACATCCTAATTTTTTGAGCAAAATGGTTTTATGGGGGCAATATCTAACTTAAATGCTATTTTCTCACTTGCCCTCACCTGTTTAAAAAATGTTTTAAAAGCTAAAAAAATCCCTTATAATGTTACTTGTTAATAATGTATTAAAATATAGCTTTTTCCTCCATTTATCTAAAAGACCAAAGTCCACTAATCAAGAACTATCCGTGTCATGTAAAGGAAGAAATAAAAGCTTTCTTTGCACCTGGACTACTCTGAGATTGAGAATTGAAATAGTGGAAGTTGAGGTCTCACCCTTAAGTCTGCCCCATGAAAGGTCCGTTGCTATTCTTGGTGGAGAGTGGGTTGCCAGATATAACTCTGGGCTGTTTCACATTATTTCATACAGTGCTTTCAAAATGTCTGTCTGCTTTCTCTCTTGGCACCAGTGTGTACAAATCATAACTGGCCAGATGATCAAAATCTAGGACTAGGGCGGTGAGTGGGTCCTACTGTGATTTGATCAAAAGCAAACAAGAAAACAAAAGCAAAGGGGGAAAAAGAAGGAAGAAAAGGAGCCATATTTTTCTGACTGTGGAGCTAAAATGCTGCATGCTGAATTTTCACTTTCTGATTAGAACTGACAGCTGAACAGGTAGGATTTATTTCTTTGGGGTCAGGAAGGAAGTGTCAAATTTTAGTTCTTTTTTCTGGGCCTCCCTCTACTTCCCCCACTTTTTTTTTTTTAAAAAGCATGGCCGTATTAATCAGATAGCAGCCACTGCTTGACACATCCTTCTGTGGTAAGTGTTTGCAGATTAAGTCTGAACCACACCAGAAATCACTTTGTCTTTTTCTGGTGTAGCCGAAATGAAACCGATTCATTTGCTCTCGACAGCTTTACCAAATGGCTCAGAAGGGACCTGCCTGATTTTGTAAAGGAGGGTTCATGCAGGGTTTGGTTTAATACTGCTGCTATTAAAACACATTGGCTTTGTTATTTTTTTCTCACCTCCAGGTTTTATATTTCCATGAACATTGGCCTTAATTCTGCTCCAAACGAGTCTAGGAATGGCCTTGTTGGAGTATCCCTTGCTGATTTCTGTTCCCATGTAATAAGCTTGGGAATTTTCTCTTCTCATGCCAGCCAGGAGAGAAGGGGTACTCAACAATTGCTGTTTGATACATTTACTTTCTACCTGCTGGCTTCAAACGGTATTAATTTTTATGTGCTCATTGTGTATTGTGTTTAATTAAAAGCAGTTCTATTCGCAGAGGCACTTGTAGGCTTTTTTTTCCCTGAAATGAATAAAACAAATAGGCATCTGGTATTTGTTTTGTATAACACAATCCCCATAAAATGAGGAGTAATAAAACATAATTATCTGTAAAGGCTTGTTTTATAAGCCTGAGAATGGGCTTGTTTCTATCAGGTTTTTAAATTCTACTCATGGGATAAAGAATCTCTTTGTACATTAATACGTAACAACAATAGCAGCAAATGCTTCCCAATTACATGCATGAATCCAACTTATCTTTTATTAAACAAATGTTTTTTTTCTGTTAGAGTGTACGTGGTGAAAGGTTGTCATTACGTTCCTTCCAGGGAAGCACATTAGGTTGAAGGAAAATATTTATTTCCTGTTCTATATTCTCTCCAGTCAGTATAGCTTTATTTATGATTTATTTCCTCAACATAATTATAGAAACGACTTTATGGTTGGTTGTTGAATTTTATTTTAGGTCAGAGAGTACTCTGGATTCTAAAACCCGCTTTCAGAAAAGTACACATCAAACTTTTACATGTTTTTGGAGGGTTGGTAGACTTGATGCTTGGTCTCTGCCAATGCCTGATAATTATTTTGAAAACTGCACTTACAATCTGAAGCTGAGGTTCTAATTTTAGTATATGAGTATCTGATGGAAGAAATTCACTCGATGTATTTGTAGCATTGGATTTAATATCAGGGTTGGGCTCCTTTCTAGGAATGGAGGAATACTCTCATCTGGGGGGAAAATGCAGAGTGTGGGAAGTATACAGATTATTAATTCAAAGGTGGCTGCGCTGTCAGATGGGATGGCAGTGCCTACATCCCTAGGGGACTCCTGTTCCCAAGGCTGTTTTCATTGTTTCTGTCTAGCACTAGGCATGAGCCTTGAAGTGGCGAATTCATCCTCTGAGGTTGTGTGTCCACTGCTGCAAGAATAAAAGAAGCTGTAGCACAGTCATACAGCTCAGTATTTCACGGTGACAGTTTTATGTGGTTGTGTGATGTTGCAGAGTCTTGTAGGTGATATCGACCCTCTTCTTTCGAATCAAAAGCACAGGGTTTTACTGGGGAAGGGAGGCTTCAGAAATAACAGCCTTCCACAAAATTAAGCCCCTATGTAGGTATTCCATCTTACTACAAAACTAATTGCTTACGGGAAATAAAAGGACACATATCTTAACACTTATAGACCATTTGAGTCGGGGTTTCTAATTTTAGATTTCTAACCTCCTTTCCTGTTAACTTTGCATTAAAATGGTATGGGACCATTCATATTGTTGTGAATGCAAGCTGAATCAAATAGACAAAGATACTTGGTCTCTCCCTTCATGTTGTCATCTACTGGAGAATGAATAGCTTAAAATAAGTGTATCACTTCCTCATCCAAAGGGAAGCTGAATATTCCAATTCTAGATCGGCAGTCACTTTGCGTGCTTGTTTGAAATACCATTTTTGAACATACTTGGCAAGTTAAAGTTCCCAATTAAAAAGCTCTGTGGAAAGAGGAAATCTGTAGATGTGCAATTAGTCCTTAGGATTCAGAGCATTTCCTTTATGGGTGGAAGGCCATGGTATGAAATCAGTGGACACAATAGCTTTGTGCCAGATGCTTAGAATAGAAGGCACTTTCAGGATGGATTATTTCTGCCCTCTTCCTCCTAGTATGCTTTACCTTAAGAGTCTTCCCACTCCAAAAAAATATTGGGGGCGCGAAACAATTTTGGGCATGTTCTCACAAAATGTTAGGCAATCGCTAACCATAACTAGCCATGTAAGAGATAGGCAATAAATACATAACCTTATACAAGAGTTGCTTAAGTTCATGGGCTCTCTATTTTATCTAACTGACAATCTCCTTCCTCCCACCTTTTATGTATTTTTTATTGAGAGATGAGGGATGGGGACCAGAGAATTTGCCAGTGTTGTGCTCTTCCATACTAAAAAACAATGAAGCCTCATTGAGTAGAGCCAGATGAGTTGTATATCCTGAGATTATTTATAGTGTTTATGATAGAGAGACCAAAAACACTAAGCGCTTAATAGCTTTCCTTATTTACAAGTCAGATTCACCTAAGGGATATTATTCTTTTATTTTTCTGGTGCTCAAAATGTTCCTTTAAAATGGATTATAAGAGAGGATACACAGGGATGCAAAATTTGTTGCTCAATGCAGAATGGATAAAGCTTTCCTTTTTTAATGCTGTACAACAAAATAGGTCCATTTTATTTCGGTAAAAACACTGTTTATTTGCCTAAGTGACACACACACACACACACACACACACACACACACACACACGATTAACATAGGACAGAAAAGTGTATGTGAACATGTGGCTTTTGTTTCCCAGTTGTGTAATAGATGTATTCCATTAAAGTTTGCAGGAAAGCAAATGTCTAGTCAGTGAATTATTTCCCCCCTGTGACTTCTGCTGTAAAAATGGTGTCGTCTTCCACTAGGCTCTGCATGTAATATGTTCCCACACAAGAATGCCAGCCCCCCCAAACAGCAATAAACATATACCAATACAGCAATAAACGAACCCTTCAAATACCATAAGTAAAGGAAACATTAGCTCTCTGACAAAGCTTCCGATGACACTCAAAATGCCCCCCCCCCAACTATGGTATATGTGACTTTAATGATCAGTTGTCAATACACAGCATCACATTCTGAAGATGGGATTCTTTCTCCTTACCCTTCCTTCTGTTGTTCCCATGGAGGAGAGAACCATCCTCAAAACTTTAGCAAATAGGTTGTTTTAATAACTTCGGTATCTTTGTCTTTAGACCATATACACTTGGTATCCAAGTTTTGCTTTATTAATGTAAATATAAAAGTTGAATTTACTCACCTCTTTCCAAACATATTATTCTAACCCTTTATCAATTTGTTAACTGCATCTTTGGAAGCAGAGGGCTGGCTGATGACACATAATGCTTAGCCCTGGAAACTTCCACACCTCGTTAGCAATAAAGGTTTATCCAGGTTCCTTTCATTGAACTGCTATGATGCAGTGTGAATTGTGTAAGGCACAATGCCTTGGGTCTCAGCTGGGTCCTCCAGGGACTTTCTCAGGGTCCTCCAGGGCCTTTGCAAAACACTGATGTGCATGGACCGAACATCTCCAGGAGCTGGGCTCTGGATATGTGTGTTCTACAGGTTTCACCAGTGACGCTGCTGCATGCCTAGTTTAGTTCCTTGCTTGGTGTTGAACTACTGAATGAAGATCTGATCCCCATAATCTTTGAGCCTGTGGTCCAGTGAGGGAGACAGGTGCTCTCACAAGCAGGCATGAATGAGGTGCCTTGACACTATGGTAGTAGTACAGACTTGCGCTCTGCAGTAATTCCAACAAGGGGGCCTACAGTGGAGGTATTATCTGGGACCTAGGGACTTTGGTGAGTCCTATCTGTTCTAGCTTGGAAGAGTTCCTTGTATCTTCATTTTGTAAACCCTTTAATTACCAAATGGTCTTAGTCGAGGTTCTCAAGAAGGTCCCAGTTGTGGATCTTGATTCCCTCCCATGCAGTTTGTGTGAGAGAGCTTGGCAATTTGTCAGTTGTCTTCTAACTGAATGGGCATGCCCTGCAGGGTCCACCTCACTGGGGTTATTAGGTGAGGATAATCCATTAGTGAGGACTGTGTAGGCTAGTTGATGGTGTTCTCTTTGATTGCTGTTGAGGCCTGTTGACCAAAAGCTAGTGTTCAATTCCTGAGTTTAGAAAATCTCTATTGGGTCAGGTGTGGTGGTGCATGCCTCTAATCCCAGTACTTGGGAGGCTGAGATAGGAGGATAGCATGTTCAAGGTTAGCCTTAGCAATCTAGTGAGGTCCTTCAGCAAATTACCAAGACCCTGTTTCAAAATAAAATGGGGCTGAGGGCATAGCTTAGAGGTAGAATGCCTCTGGTTTCAACATCCAGTTACCCACTTCCCTACCCCCCAAAAAGAAAGGAAAGAATCTCTTTTGGAGGCTTCCTACTGTGTGCGGGGCAGCGATAACACTAGGATGAGAGTGGCTACTTAGAATCCAAGTAAACTAGGTTAGGAAGAGAAGTGTTGAGTACTGACTAGGATGTAGGGAATCTGTCTGTCTAATGATGCTGGGTTTAGGTCTTGAATTCTTTATATTCAGAATATGGGTCAGGGCCAGTCTGGCCTTGACAGCCTGAAGCATTAAACGCTTATGGTGGCTGGTGGGTGATTGGCTACATAATGAGAAGACAGATTCATAACATCTAATTGGAGCAGTGGGGACTAGATGGAGAGTATTAAATAGCACAGTGCCTTCTATAAATGTTCTTTAATTGTGCACAGTGCCATTCTGTAGATTTATTCATTCATGCATTGAATATGCATTTATTAAGTGCTTTTTGTGTGCCAGGCCCATTCATCTGTCTGAATTTCAAGCATGAGTCTCAGATTCCTCAAGTTCTGAATTGCCAAAAGTATTGTTACATCTCGAGAAGGAATTTTATCCAATTATATGCTTAAAATAAGGGGAAAAGTCTATCACCCCAACTCTACCAGCCCTATTATTGATTGGTCTTGTCAATTAGCTATAAAAGTTATAAAAATTTCCTGAGCCATAGTATATACTACATAGCACATAGTGGTGACACAGATGGGGAAAGCGATTGGAAGAGAAACGTTTAATTACTCACATTGGCCTCGCTGTTCTGAGATTTCAGGTTTCTTTCCCTTGCCACAAATTTAATTCTTCATTGTTTTCAATTTCAGAAGAACTTTAGAATGAGTGAGGAAAATTAAAATGCAGTCAGGAAGACCAGCAAACATTTCACTGGGCTTGTAGACAGGGCTGACTTGTGAGAAAATCATTTGAAGTTGGAGTTATACAAAAATGTGGTCAGCTCCAAATGGAATTATGGTTAGCCTGATCCAGCGTTCTGGGTTGCATTATCTGTAAGATTGAACTTTTTTGGGGGTAGAGACTATTGATAGCCTACATGTTTTTAAATTGCCCGTTAGTTTCTTGCTAAAAAGAACTGTGGGCATCTGCTGAAATATCTTTGTTTTAGTGTACTCAATCTTACTGGGATTTTATAGTAGTTTTATTTCTGGGGAGTGTATTCACATTGGTATGCTTTGAAAAGAACAGACCGATCTTGTTGGAAAAATAAATTTAGAATTTTCCAAATAATAAAGTCAAAAGGTTTCTGGCGGTAATCTTAAGATGTCTTTTTATGGTGTCTGGTTTTAGAAACCCTTTCTTCTTTTCCAGGTGTGAAGAACAATGTTTCTTAGGACAATAGTGAGACTTGTCACATGAGAATTGTCCTTTTTGCATTGTGTTATGGTACATGATGTAAACGTTTAGAAATAAACACACCCCTGGATACAGCAGGCCTCAGTTAAGACATCTACTATTTTTAATGCATTTTGCTATTTTCAGCAGGCAAATTATGTTAGGGTGAGAAAAGCCAGCCCCTTGCTTTGGTGTGAGGTCATGTGTAGCCATCAGTTCTCTATAATGGACTTGATGATGTTATGGTTTTAAAATAACTGAAAGTTAACATTTCTTGTGCCCGTGATCATGGTAGCAGCAGTCTATTATTTTTACGCTGTTAACCACACTCCTCTTTTATTAAGCACTCCCCTTGTCCCCACCCTCCCTTGGAAGTCGAATGCCTTAATTCAATGCGCCTAAGTAATACCCGGCTAAAAATCCTGTAATTTTTTGTTTTGTTCTCAGCTTTTGTGACAGTATTAAGGGGAAGGCAAGTTGTGTAGGGGCTGGGTTGAAAGAAGAGAAAATGGAGCAGTTGTAATTCCCCAGGGGCAGAGTAAGAGATTGTTAATACATTAGTGGTAGGAGGGCTTCTGCAGAAAATACGACTGTACAATTAAATGGGGCTATTAAAAGCACGCCAGTGTCAATTCATTAAATGACAGTGGCGATTTCTTTGTAAATCTCTTTCCTCTTTCTCCTCCTGGGACTTCGTATGTGCAAGGATGAAAGACAGATGTGCAAGGACTGGGAAGACGGCCAGGGAGAGGCACAGTGACTCAGATGTCTGTTTCCCTACCTTCTCTGGGGGCTGATTCTCTTATACAAGACTTTATGGAAGGGAAGAACCCCCAAATACTGGATCTTGTCTGTAGACATTGGGAATGAAATCTAGGTATCCTCGGGGACGATCGGGTCCTGTATTCCAAAGCATCCTGTGGTTTTATAAGCTGGAGTCTATGCAGAGTAAATTTGCTTGGAGATTAAACAGTGAATTTTGTGGAAAAATTTGGATTGGAACCTTCTTGTCCAAAAGTATACTGAATTCACCTTTGATCATCTTGGGTAAACAACAACAACAAAAAACCCTGCAAAAAATGTTTCTTTTTTTGCAAAACAATTTATTTAAAAAAATCAGCTCGAGTCTGATTACCTGCATGACCAAGAAAAGACTTCAAGACTTGGGGAAGCAGTTGAGTTTAGTGGTTTAGAGTATTTAATGCCATGTTATCTTGTGTCACGTTGCTTTCTAGGCTCCTACTTATTCATTACTACAATGGGATTCTGGTTATCTTATTAGTGTTGCTCTGGGAAATTAAATGAGATACTGAATGGAAATCATCTAACACAGCATCTAACATAAGTTCCCCCTAAATACTAGAATTATTAATTTAATCTTAGGGCCCTTACCTTCCAAAAGATTTAATGAGCTTATCTGTCTGTTGAAGGGTGAGGAACGAGGAAGCTGAGACTGAGAGAGATGATATAATTAGTGAAAGAGCCAGAGTTAGAATCCATATCTTGACAATCTCTCGCCACCTCAGGGGCTCTCCTAGTATCCAACTGTTCTGCTTTTAGTAAAGAAGGATCTACACCTCTTTCATCCCCTATTTCGAGTTATGACTTTAAAAAATATATTTAAGAATGTAGTTTCAAATTCTCTATCGCTCAAGTTCTTTTGGTGGCAGAAATCCCTGTATTTTCAAAGGCATTATCGTTGGCTGAGTTTTAAAAGAACTACCTTCCAAGAAAAATGCATACATTTTGATTATGCCCAAGGCCTGCAGAATACCATTTAAACTACAAGTGATATAAAAGGGCAAGTATTTGATTAAAACCAATCTCCTTTGAGGACTAATGTATCAGTCTCCATCTGAACTTCTTCAAGGGAACTTCCCTGTGTTTTGCTGATAGCTGGAGCCAATTTATGGGGAGGCAAAAGAAAAGGCAATTATTTACTTAATTCATCTGTTAGCTTCCAAACTTGATATATCGACTCTAAGGAATGATGATAGATAAGTCCTAGTGCTTAAAAAATGTATGACTTCTCTTGCACTTCAAGGAAGCAGCTTTTAGATCAGCTTTCAGGATGGTGTGAAATTCTCATTGATAACAGGCCAGTGGCATTCCCCGGCTGAACAACTGAGGGAGCACAGATGATTGGAACTAGTGGAGTTGTCTGAGGTCCCTGCAAACAGATACAGGTATTCCTCCTTCTGGGTCAAATCACAGTTCTATTATGCCCATGTTTTGATGCATTGTGTACGACGAGCCTCACCCCCTAACTTTTTGTTTACTCTTATCTCATTTAAAGCTCAACTATGGCATAGCATCACCTTACAAAAAGTCCTTCCTAGCCAGGCATGGTGGCGCACACCTGCAATCCCAGTACTTGGGATGGTGAGACAGGAGGATCACAGGTTCAAGACCAGCCTTAGCAACTTAGCAAGACTCTCAGCAACATAGTGAGACCCATTTTAAAAAACAAACAAAAATAAAAAAAAAGGGTGGGGATGTAGTTCGGAGGTAGAATGCCTCTGGGTTCAGTCCCTAGTACCACGTACACACAAAGTCCCTTTTGCCTTCCCCTGTCTATTCATCATTCTGGTCAGAACCTCCCCTCCCCCCAACCCTGGGTTCTGTAGCACCTCCTTTTGCTTCTTCTCCCAGCTTCTGTGGTGTAGTATTATAATTGTTGTCTAGTGGTCTCTCTTTCCTGTCACATTGTGAGCTTCTTGGGGACAGGGACCGCTTTTGTCCTTTCATCCAGTGCCTAGCAGGGTGCCTGGCTGCATTAGTGAATGTTCATTGACTAAACAAATAACTCACTTTCTGCCCAAACCTTGCTTCCTTTAGTTTATATGCCCTGTTAACCTTTTGTAAGTGAAACCATTTTTATATGATAGCAATTTCTACTTTTTTTGTTTGTTTGTTTCAACCAAAGTTCTGTCTTATTTCCATGGAGATCTTGTTGTGTCTCCTCCCTCTCCCCTACACTCAATGTGGCTAATTTTTTTCTTTTCATTTTAATTTCTTGAGAGGTGCAGAGTACAAGATAGACTATAATGTGGGCTAAATACGGGGCTATTCAACTTGACCAGATCCTTTTAGCCTTCCAGAATGTTGAGAAAGTAATTAGTAGGTGGGGTGGGGGCTGTGTTGGAAGAAATGGCTGGGATTCTTTGTATCCTAAAGAATGTTTCTCCTGGGTGATGAGGTAGCCATTGTCACCCTTATGAATAAATCCTTAAGCAAAGTACAAAAACACCAGAGGGCTGAACAATGCCCGGCTGCTGTCGCTTGAGGATGGCAATACCTTGTGTGAGTAAGTTTAGAAATGGGTTTCCTGTTCAGGTTTTTGACATGTCATAATGTTGAGTGGCAGTTTAACCTTTGAACTTTCTGTGTTATTGACATCAAAAGGAATTCTGTGCTTTTGCCAAAAAAGTTTTATTCAAGTCACTAATACTTGGAAGGCACAGAAGGAAATTAGCATCAAACTCGTGGATGGGGTGAAAAATTAGTGTTTTCCCATTTGCTTGATATATTTGGACCATAGTTGCTTTTTCTTTTTTTTAAGATGGGGTCACATTCCCCTTGGGGTTCAGTGCTTTGCTTTTTATGCCCTTAAACTGATTTTTTGCTATGCAAAATTGGCTTGACTGAATTTTTTAATCAGTCAATAGTCCCCTGATTCACCAGTTGTGTTAATTTTACTCCTGAAAAATCTCGATTGTGAGCAGCATGTTTTTAATAAGATTTTTAGAGTATATGACAGCTTTTCTAGTAACACTTAATCATTTATCCTGTGTTTTTATCATAACTTCTTTTTCATGGAACCTATAATCTTAACTCATGTTTTTGCAGCCCTTTCCTTTGCGCCTCGTAGGTTCTTAGCATGAATTGAAACCAGTCTGACTGTTCTTTATGTTCTCAAAGTGTTTTAGGTTGTTCTTTGAGTTTTTTTCCTGTTCATATGTACATATTTCATGCTTATAAAGAAATGTAAAATGATTATATTGCAAAACTCAATTACTGTAAAATCATTTGTAAATATGTTACCAGTAGTATATAGAATGAGCTCAAGCTGTGACAGAAAAGTTCACTCATTTTTTAAGAAACTATAATTGACATAAAATATAGATGATAAGTCGTGATTTTAATTATTGGTAATATGGACATGCTGTTAATAAAAATACAAAGGGTATAAAAACATAAAGGATATATGTGTATACATAAAGGATATTTTCCTAAATGTGGCCCTGGCCAGAGAATATTAGGTAGAAAGGCGACTCGTTTTTAAAAATTAAAAAAAAAATTGTCAGCCGGGCGTGGTGGTGCACGCTTGTAAATCCTAGTACTTGGGATGCTGAGATAGGAGGATCGCAGGTTCACAGCCAGCCTCAGCTACTTAGTGAGGCCCTCCGCAACTTAGTGAGACCCTGTTTCAGAATAAAAAAATAAAATAGGGCTGGGGGGTAGCTCAGAGGTAGAATGCCCCTGGGTTCAATCCCCAGTCCCACAAAAAAAAAAATTGTCAAGTAAATTTGTTATGACTGTGGTATGTGTTAGTAGCGTCCATGCATTAATTCCAGTTTTATGCTTTTCAGAATAATTAACACCTTAATCTTTAGAATCTGCTTGCTTTTGTTATTCCCTTTGCCTTTTTCATGCATGCTGCAAATGTTATTGAACACATTCACTGTAGAGAGCCTGTGCCACGGCTGTAAGGAAAAATACAATTAGGTAACACCACCTTAAAGGGTCTCCCAGGATAGGGCCTTGTGCACCAGTCAGAATTCATTATTTCTTCTATAGAAGTTTATGGAACACTGTCTATGGTGCAATTATTGGGGAATACTGTTATTCTTCTACTTAGGTTCACGTATGCATGTAGTCCCTGTTTGGTGGGGATTTAACCAGGGTGGTCTCAGTTGAGTCCAGGACTGTGGATGCCTCAAGGGGAAGCCTTGGAGCTGGATCCTGGGGGACCGTGAAAAGTCTGGTGGCCTTCCTCATTGCTCATCGGTGACCTTTCCCACCTACAGCTAAGCCCTTGACATTCCTAGCATACTACCTTGAAAGGATGGTTTATTGCCCCCTAGGAATTCTGGACTTTGTAGCAATCATTTGTTTGTGTTATTTAGTCTTTTTTAAAAAAGTAAAAAATGCACTTTTTGGAAAAATCACAAACCTACTTATTTAACTACAACAGCTTGGACTTTTCTTTTTTTTATTTTTTATTTTTACCGTACTAGGGATTGAACCCAGGGGCGTTCTATCTCCGAGCTACACCCCAGGCCCTATTTTTTATCCTTTATTTTGAAACCAGGTCTCACAAAGTTGCAGAGGGCCTCACTAAGTAGCTGAGGCTGGCGGCGAACCCGGATCCTCCAGTCTCCGCCTCCCAAGTACTGGAATTACAAGCGTGGGCCACCACGCCCGGCCAGCTTGGATTTTTCATTGTACTGTTTCTTCAGTTGAAAATTCTGCCTGGAGACTGATTTTAATCCCTCTTCCTTTCTCTTTCTCTTTAAAAGGGAGGAAATCAGAACATGCTTTCCAAGAGTTTAAAAAGAACCCCAAAAGGAAAATCTATATGAAATTTTTTATTATTATTATTCCACTTTCCCATTAATCTCGATTTCCTGTTTATATAAAATAAAAAAATTACTGTCTAATTTCCATTTGGTTGCATGGTCAATTCTATACTCTCAATACAAGATTAAAAAATAATTTAAGAAAATGATTGATTTTTCTTAAGGTCTCTCCATCTCCTGAAATTTTCGTCAGACATTTATTTATTCAGCAGAAAAATCTTTGTAATAGTAGCCACGGACTCTGTGTGGGTACCGGGACTGTGTGGTTGGTCGCTTACTGTGTATCAGGTGGCAGGCTTCCCGAGGTATCACAGCTCCCACTGTTTTTGGGCACATGGGCGAGGAACAGCCCAGGCCTCTTGGGAGCTCCAGGATGGAGAGTGCACTGTGGGGAGACGACCTGAGAAAGACCAGTTCCACCATCACCGAGTCATATTGGAAGTGTCTGCAAAGATTTTGGGAAAAACAGAGATGGAGTGACCCACAGAAAACTTTTTCTTTTGGCGGTACCCGGGATTGAACCCAGGGGCATTCTACCTCCGAGCTACACCCCCAGCCCTAATTTTTATTCTTTATTTTGAAACAGGGTCTCACTAAGTTGCAGAGGGCCTCACTAAGTAGCTGAGGCTGGCCACAAACCTGCTATCCTCCTGTCTCAGCCTCCCAAGTACTGGGATTACAAGCGTGCACCACCATGCCTGGCTCCCACAGAAAACTTTTTAATGTTCTGTTCACACTTGTTAAAACTCATCCAATGTGGACTGGGGATGTAGTTCAGTGGGAGAATGCTTGCCTGTTGCACGAGGCCCTGGGTTTCATCCCAACACTGCAAACAAAAACAAAAACAAACCCCCCAGCACTCCCCCAAAGCAACCAGTTATAACTACATTCCCTGGAATGAAAGTTGGAAATGATTACAATGCATGCTGCTTGAAACACCACAATGACGCCGTCCCTCCTGCAGTGGGAATCCAATGGGGGAAATCGAAATTAGTTCTGGAAACTTATCCAAGATGATGCTTTACATTTAAAGGCAGCCCAGTTTGTGTTTTGTGGCCATTGAGGCCCTGGCACTCTTCTATTAACAACTTGTGAGTTTTCTGCAAAGACCTTTTGAAATTGTTTTATGTTTCTTTAGAGCTCTGCTTCCCTCTCCGCTGAGTTAAAATAGTGGGGACGTATAAATCTAACCTCGTTCTGAAGCCTGTTTTTTTTTTTTCTGGTACTGGGGATTGAACCCAGGGGCATTCTACCTCCAAGCTACACCCCCAGCCCTATATATATATTTTTTGAAACAGGGTCTCACTAAATTGTGGAGGGCCTCACTAAGTAGCTGAGGCTAGCCGAGAACCCAGATCCTCCCATCTCAGCCTCCCAAATACTGGGATTACGAGCATGAGCCACCCCGCCCTGAAGCCTAACTGTGAATGCATTCGTTTTCTCTTTTGCTTGTATAGTATAAAAATGTAGAAGACCAAAACCAAAACAAACTCCAACACCCCACGACCAAGAAAACTTATACCTGCAATACAAATAGCAACTCCTTCTCCCAAAGAACTTCTTTCTTTATTTAAATAATGAGAAATTAGGGTTCTTGGTAACATCACTGAGTGGGCAGTGTTTCCTCATTGCAAACATTTGGTGCCTGGGAGCATGTTCCTCCCGGTGATGCCTTTAAGACAATAGAAGAGCTCTTCCTTTTCTACTGCAGGACAGTTTGGATGGACCAAGATGCCTACAAGTTAGGGAGGCCCTGGGTGATTCAGTCCTTGATATTAGAACTCCATGGCCTTGTCCTTTGTAAATGCAAAGTCTTGTGGTCAGCCTGGCCTCTGGGGCCCTAGAACTTGGGGGTGCTTTCTAGAAAAGTCACTTGCAGATGGAAAGATGTCTCTGATCAAAGATTATTGGATGTCTACTTTCTTGGCCAAGATAGAAGATCTGTTTCAAGAATTCAGACCTGCGTTTCAGCAAGATTTAAAACAGTAGCATCTGTCACATTGAACCACGGTACTGTATTTGGGGGAATAAAACTTTCAAGAGAAAAAAAAAGTCCTTTAGGAGTGTAGGATAATTGAAAACCCACTGTTTGTGTAGTGTTTTTAATGTGGTGGGGAGAAATGAATGGCGCTGTGTCACACCTACTTTCGGAATGCTTTTAAAGAAAAACTACAGCCTGCCTCCCAGAGCCTCCAGCCTTCCTGAGCAGCCAGCATCCTGTGGTCCAGATTTTCATATCCCTCCCTGTTCGCCCCAGAGCGTGCTGTGACCCTCATCCGTCTTTTATAAAACAAAGTTGTAAGGGATTTATGTGCTTTCCATTAGCCTCAGCAAAGCTGCTGTCATGAATATTTAATGGCGGGAACAGTTTGTTTTCTTTTACTTTCTTTCCCAGCTCCCCCCTCCCCCTTTCCCCAGTCTGCTTGGAGAAATGTAAATGTCCCGGCCCCTCACCCTCTGGCCACATCAGGAGCAGCGCTGGGCTCACTTGGTTCTCAAAGTTCTGACCCTGTCTGGCTAGGGCTTTCTTTTCCCTCCTCACCAGCCTGCACCGTGTCCTCCTGTCCCCCTCCTCCCTTCCCAGCTGCTGGAGTAGCCACCTGTGATGCAGTGCTGTGGGGACCTTGTGCAGGGCTCTGCCCCGCCTGGGTCCCCGCGCTCCGCCCCTCTCCCCAGCGCCCCAGCCACCTGACCCTCTCTTCCTTTGAACTTCACAGCCGCACAATAGCTTCCCTGCAACTTAGCCGGGGCTCCCTCGGATGCATTCCTGACACTTCACGGATCACTGCCTCCTTTCTCTTTGTAACAGGAAAAAGGGCGAATGTCTGGGACAGAAAATGACTTTCGAAGACACTCAAAGATTTACTGTGTCTAGAGCAACCTCTGAACTTCTGTGGTTGTTATCTTAGAAAAATGCACTTTTTTTCTGTTGGTAGTTTAGAACAGCTCTCATCCTCCTTCTTTCCATCCCCTCCTCCCAGTGTTTATTTATGGAATTTCCCCAGTTCTCTTGCACATCATTCCTCCTCTCCTGTTTTTCCCTTTTCTTTGATGCTTTGTTTGTTCTTGGGGCAAGGGAGTGGGAAAATGATGAGCCTGGGAGAGGAGGGCAAGACCTTAAAGGGTTAACAGAGAAGGAAGGTTCTGGGCGATGGAAGCTTGTGCTTCTCCTGAAGTCAAACCCGCCTGGGTGCACCTGCCCTAAAGGATTGTTTCAAAGATTAGACAAGTAAAGCCAGGCAAAATGGTTAGCACCGTATTTTCTGTAGTCGTTGCTCAATAACTATTAGCAATATGTTGTTACACATTTGTACTCTTTCTCTGAAAATCCCACTGTGGCCTCAAAAATTCATGTTTTTAAAAAACTTTTTTTGTTTAATTAATTGTAGAATGGAGTAATGCTATTGAACCAGATTCTGTTTATCTTCCCAGGTACAAATAGAGCTTTTCTTTACGTGCACCGTTTAAGCACAAAGCTAAGGATTATGAACTGGGATTTCTCTTTCATTTTTTTGGCTTTTCATTTTCTCCATGAATCCTAGGCCTCTTCTTTGCTTTCTTTTCTACCTGTTGGATCAGACCTTATGCTTAGTTCCATTTGATGGGATGGTTACCCACTAAGTACATTTTATAAAACCTCCAACATTGTATTTCTCCCTAATCCAACATCCATTGATCTCGATGCCTCCCCTTCCTCTCCTGAGCACCCCCTGCCCTTTCAAATGCAGGGTTCCAGCTGAAGTCTGTTTTCCTTTTAGTTCTTCTGGTGAAACTTAACTGTTTTCAATCTGGTAGTGGCAACTGGCAAGGGTGGAAGTCGCATTCTTTTGAAATATCAAGTGGAATTTTTTTTACAGAGACTTAATAAACATTGTCACAGCTTATAGAAAGTCACCAAGCAAATCCTATAGGCACCTGTGTTACTTTGATTATAGGCTCCTATAGAACCCTTTTGTTTGCCTGCCAGTGAGGATACAGTGGTAATCATTACATGGTGAGGTCAGGCGCTAACCACACACTTGCACATGGCTGTTGGAAGAGCTGAATGGGAACACCGGTCAGATTTATGCTCTGAGAGCTTATTCACCTGCAGATGCTAGAAAACATATGCCCAGCCTTGGGTGTGAGTGGTTTCCTCTCCCCCAAATGAATTATTTTTGCAGTATCCTTCTTTTTTTTTTTTGTGGTACTGGGGGTGGAACCCAGGGGCCTTCTACCTCCAGGCTATACCCACAGCCCAATTTTATTTCTTATTTGGAAACAGGTCTTGGTAGGTTAACGAGAGTCTCACTACTTCCAGAGGCTGTCTTCGAACCTGCGATCCTCCTGTCTCAGCCTCCCAGGTACTGGGATTATAGGCATGCGCGACCACGCCCGGCCATGCAATATCCTTCTTAAGTGCTCACCTGTCTCTATGAACCTCAGTATACTTAATTGATAGGGGTGCTATTTATTTATTTTTTTAAATGGTAGTAGGAGTTGACCCCAGTGGTATTCTACCTCTGAGCTACACCCCCAGCCCTATTTTATTTTTTGAGACAGGACCTTGCTAGATTGCTGAGTCTCCCTAAATTGTTGAGGTTGGTCTTGATCCTGCAATCCTACTGTCTCAGCCTCCCAAGTACTGGGATTACAGGTGCACGCCACCACTCCCGGCTGATGGGGGTGCTACTTTCTTTTCATGTAACCTAAAATTGAATGAGCTCGTGTGTATGCCCGCTTATCTCACTAATTCATAGCATAGTTATGACCAACTAAAATCTCTTAAGACTTCTACGTGGTTTTACTAATTGAATGTATTCTCCTCTATCCTGTTTGGTGGACTTACCTACAACTTTTACACATTTTTATATTAAAATTCTTCTTACTAGATTTGGCCCTAAATTCTAGCCTGTTGCGATATACTATTGGGTTCTGCCCCAGAAGTCTAGTATCAGGTTATTCTTTCAGGCTTCCTTAAGATCTGGTAAGCAGGCCACCTGCACGTGCATGTGTGTGTGTGTGTGTGTGTGCGCGCGCGCGCGAGCATGCGCGCGCACGCTGGGGATTGAACCCAGGGGCATTCTACCTCCGGGCCACATCCCCAGCCCTATTTTATTTTTTATTTGGAGATAGGGTCTCGCTAAGTTGCTGAGAGCCTCACTGAGTTGCTGGGGCTGGCTTTGAACCTGCGATCCTCCTGTCTCAGCCTCTCAAGTACTGGGATTGCAGGCGTGCGCCACCATGCCTAGCTTGACCTGTGTTTTTGGTGACTATGATGACACAGCAGTAGCAGGTCAGTTCATTTCTGTGGACCTACCTGCCTTGAGTTGGCACGGATTCATTAGCAGGTCCCTTTGGGCTAGAGTTTCTACTGCAACAGTGTTTTCTTCTCCCTTTATCATCTATGAAGCTGTCTTCTTTTTTTTTTTTTTTGGCAGTACTGGGGATTGGACCTAGGGGCATTCTACCTCTGAGCTACACTCCTAGTCCTATTTTTTATTCTTTATTTTGAAACAGGGTCTCACTAAGTTGTGGAGGGCCTCACTAAGTAGCTGAGGCTAGCGGCGAACCCGGATCCTCCTGTCTCAGCCTCCCAAGTACTGGGATTACAAGCGTGCACCACCACGCCTGGCTGTATGAAACGTCTTGAAAGATTTTGTTCAGTGCCTTGCTAAAACCTGGCCATATCTGTGAATAGATATTGGAATAATGTTGGAATAGAAGAAATGTACAGGTAGATCCATCTCTAGAATAAACCAGTTTCCACCTTGCTTTTGATGTCACCCCATTATCTTTTCTATAAATAAGGCTTTCACTGTAAATATTAATTGATGTTAACTCAACAAATATGAGGATCTGGTCACAGGGTTCTAGGAACGAGAGAAAAAAATAAAAAGGATCTCTCTTAGAGTAAGCTGGAGTCTTGATGGGTCAGACAGGAAACAATTTAGGTGTATAACTTAGTGCTCTATTTTGGAGAGCAGATTATGCGCTGCAGAATGGGGAAATGGCTTTCACAACAGTTCTGTCTTAAATGGGTTACAGAGTCGTTACAGAGCTCTCTCTCTTTCTCTACTCCAAGGCTGGTCACTATCACTGAGCTCTTCCTCTTTCTTAGAGCAATGAAGACAGCTGCCATCTTGTGATTGCCTTACTGGCGCCAGGGACTGGCGGTCTAAGAACTTTACAGACATTAGCTGATTTAATCACCACGCTCCTCGGAGGTGGATATTCTCCTTTTCTCCATTTTGTACCTGAGGAAGGCAACTCTGGGAGGCTGATATTGACCCAAAGTGAGCTCCGATTCATTCCTTCCTCTCTTTGATTTGGTGTGCCTGTGCTGAGGCTGGAGGAGGAGAGGTGATGTTACATTCCTGGAGGGGAACCCAGATTTCCATCCTGACTTCTTTATTTTTTGGTGGTGGTGGTACTGGGGATTGAACCCAGGGACATTCTACCTCTGAGCTACACCCCCAGCCCTATTTTTTTTATATTTTTATTTGGAAACAGGGTCTTGCTAGGTTGATAAGAGTCTTCCTACTTGCTGAGGTCATCCTCGAACCTGTGTTCCTCCTGTCTCAGCCTCCCAAGTAATAGGATTACAGGCTTGTACCACCTTGCCTGGCTCGTCCTGACTTCTTTATACCTGCTTATTGAGGTACTTAAGACTTTGGGCGAGTTGCTTAACCTTTTATCATCGTCACATTCTCCACTCACCTGCTGGACTGTACAGAAAGGGCACATTTCTGTCTTGGTAAATTCGTAAAGACCAGGACCAAGTGCGGTATGAGTGTTGGTAGAATGGATGGATGGAAGGATGGACGAGAGGAATCCAAAGCTGAAGAAGTGTTCTTAGCCTTTACTCATCTTTTTTTTCATGGAAATAGACCTTTTTGTAGCCTCACTCCTCACCATTTTTGTGAAGGTAATGGTTAGCTCCTGACTCATTTTCTTTTTGAAACACAAAGCCGTCTCTTCCTGTCCTAGAGATTTTAACAGTACAACCTCACTGTGTCACTCCCCCTGCCTTGTGTTCCAGACAGTACTAAGGACATTATAATATCACAGTGTCTTTGCAAGCGAAGAACTATGTAATTTTACCCCATATTAAGACAGTGTCATACAGAAGGAACTGTCATTACATGACAATCTATAAAAATGGACCCCGAGACCAAGCACTGGCACAATTATTTATTCTTCAATTATTGAGTCTGTCCTAAGGATGGGAATGCTGACACATACTGGGAAATGGCCACATACCAATTTACAGAAACTGAATGACGGAATCATTTGCAGACTGAAGTACCTTTTTATTAACACTATTTTTATTCATTTAAATGCTCACTTCTGCTCTTAACTACGTTTACTATACACCCACTTACGTGATTCAAACAAGAGGCTGTTTTGTTCATAAAAGCTACTTCAAAACAAATAAATCAGTATTCATTCTGAAAGGGTCAGATCACAAATGGAGGTTTTTAGAGCAGCCTCGGGAACATTCAGATTGCATCCTTAATATTTCATATGGCTTTATATTTAGATTGGGCATTTTATGTGAAATCTCTTTTCCCCTTTTAGCGTATGGACCTCTTAAATCCTTTTTCTAAGTGGGTTGGAGAGAACAGCTACATGAACATTCCATGCACAGTAATTTTAACTTAGGGGGACATTATAAGAAGTCTCTTGTTTCCTTTTTCTCTACTTAATTATATCTATAGGTGCCATTCTGTGAGTCTAGTGTGTTACTTGTACACAATAAAATATAATTCTTATTAATTGCATTTAGTTGTCATAAAAGAATTAGTTTGTTCTTAATTACTAACACTTATTCTTTATGTTTGTATTGATACTGGAATCTTAAGCCAGGTGTGGTGGCGCATGCCTGTAATCCCAGGACTTGGGAAGCTAAAACAGGAAAATCTCTGGTTCTAGGACAGTCTCACTCATTAACCTAGTGAGACAGTGTTTCAAAATAAAAATATAAAAATAGGGCTGGGGGTATAGCTTGGAGGTAGAATGCCCCCAGGTTAAATCCTTAGTAACACACACACACACACACACACACACACACACACACAAAACACACACACACACACACACACACACACACACACACTTTTCCCAAATGTGATCGCTTTCTTGAGAGATCAGTTTCGATTTGTTCTAAAACAGTTATTTTAAGTTTTGCTTTTTAAAATTCTTGGGTAAGCCCCAGTTAGTCTCATTTTTTGATATTTCTAAAAGAAAAATATTCTTAATTTACATTCAAATACCCTTATGCCAAACACTAGTTCTCTCTCTTTTTTTTTTTTTCGGTACCAGGGATTGAATGCAGGGGCGTTCTACCTCCGCACTACGCCCCCGGCCCTATTTTTTATGCTTTATTTTGAAACCTGGTCTCACGAAGTTGCGGAGGGCCTCACTAAGTAGAGAGAGAGAGAGAGACAGGGAGAGAGAGAGAGAGAGAGAGAGAGAGAGAGAGAGAGCTGAGGCTGGCCACGAACCCGGATCCTCCGGT